>BSBK01007165.1:17500-235000 GCA_027943335.1 Chamaecyparis obtusa | reverse complement strand
TATAGCTTCCTATGATGCAAGGACAACAACACCTTCACTGATTCCATGAGAAGAGATTGATTCTATGTATGCCATAAATAATAAGGCCATGGTAACAAATACTTCAATTTGCCAATAGCTAGGTAACTTTAGATTTTTTTCATTAATAATTTCAAAGTTTACAAAAAGGCATGTAAAATAGAAGGATAAATAATAACATATGATACCCTATGGGATATAGAATCCCAAAAATATCAAAAGAAAATAGATTTGATAAAAGAGATTAGGGATCTAGATGAAGATGAGATTCAACAAGCTGATATTCTAGAATATGAAGAGTATGAATTCATAGAGAGAAATTTGAATAAACAAGAGTTCAAGTTGAATGGCACAAAATACTATAGGATTGAAATTCTTAACTACTATTACCCCATGTCTAAAAAGTAGCGATTATATGAAAAATTCATAACTTTAAACTTGGGTGGTCAGGTTTCTAAGATGGACTTGGGTAGCATCAAGGTCATACTCTCCCACCAAGAAAATATGGTAGATGAAAATTTTGGCCCTAATAGGGAGTTTTATTAACAAGTGTTGATTGAATATAAAGTTGATTCTAGTAGCAGACAAGGCTACCAAGGTAGTAGCCACTTTGGATGACACACTTTCTACTTTGAAGTACACTTAAGATTGAAAATTTCATAATTGAATGGGGAGATGGGTGTAAAGAACAAACTTTGATACATTTCTTGGGAATCTATAAGGAATTTAAGAAGTCTAGGTATTGGCCTTCCAATTGAACTTATTTTTTAAATTCACTATCTCTCTCAAAGAATTATTTTATTCCATAAAAAAAGTGCACCCATCTTTGTAGTTACGTTGCATTTGAGGTAGAAATTTTACTTCATGCACTGATAGTTCAATTTTTCTTCTCTTTACATGCACAAGTTTGAACTTTAGTTCACTGGAGTTCCTTCTAGAAAGGAAAAGTACCAAGTCTTAGTCCTAGATCATATGCCATCTTATTATTTTACAATTGGCAAGCTTACTTGCTTTTAATGGGGTTTTTAACTCTTAGTCTTATGGTAAATATCTTTCATGTTATTTGGATCATCTAGAATTTAGGTGATTTTGGGCATGAGTTAGTTTCTACTTCTAAGGATTTCTCCTTGTCTAAATATAAACTTTGAGGCCACTTTTATGGTCCACGAATTGATGATTTGAGGTCCTTAGCTAGTTGCAATAATTTTATTCTAGTTTCTAGCATTTTATCCCTTTAGAAGAATATTTTGTGAAGATTATGGTTCATTGCATTGTGATTTTTTGATACAATTTGGACGTTAATAAAATATATACCCCAAATTCACATTTGTATGGGGTTGTTCTTGTGAATGTTTGGTATTCTTCTTGTTTTGCATCTTCCTTAATTCAATATTAATTTGAATTTGTTTCATGAATTTTCATTTTATGAATTATCCTATGCATGTAAATGGTGTTTGAGGATTAAATACAAATTTGGAAAGGAAATTACTTATTGTTACATGAAATTTGTCTTTTTTTGCATATTTGATTGATAATCTAATGTGTTGAATGAATCACATGCTTAATTATTTCTTGAATTTTGTTAAAATTCTTAATTCAATATTTATTAGATATTCATTTTATTGTTCCCTCAAGATCTATTTTTTTCTATTTATTCTAAGTAATTTAGAATTTAGAAAACATATGTTTTCACCACATAACCAACATGTCCCTTGTTAAGGACAACCTAGTGAACATTTAGTCATTTTAGCATTGTTGGGACCTAACCAAAGAGACCTTGGGAGGTCAAGACTTCCCTATCCTTACCTCTTTTAGGTGAAGTTAGGTGGTAACACTTATCTTGTTTTGAGTGTATCAAAATGCTCATTAATGGGTAGTACATTATATCCCTTGTGTTCTACTCCAAGATCTACCTTAGTTATTAGGATATGTAAAGGAACATTTCTCTGATACCTTATTGTTAAACATGATAAGATACAAACATGGGAGACGAGGTGAATCAAGATCTAAATAAACGTTATGCTTTTTTTAACACATATTATGTTAAAAGTCTTATTCTATAAACAAGTTATATCTACAACAATAGAATACTAAAAGAGAAAATCATAACACACAATAACACATGAGGACACTAGATTTATGGCAAAGCATCTACAAGGGAGAAGACATGGTGAGAAAGTTGTTTGTAACTACTACCCAAATCCATCCTCACAAATAAAATAGGATTACATTAATTTTTATGTGCTACAACCTAAAGGAAATTGAAACTTCCTAAAATATAGTTTATGGCTACAACCAAGTGGATTTACTAATTACAATTATTTCCCCAAGGAATCTACAACCTCATAGCAACATACTTGATAAGATTTGAAGTTAAATCTTTACTACAATATCTTTGCACTTTAATATATGTTGTAGTTTTAACTTATTCCTTTATTATTCACACATTAACATCCTTTCAACAAGCTCAATCTTTTACTTATACCCACAAAAATTTTCCAAACCACTAATTAGGTCAACTTCAAGATAACATATGAGTAAAATATGTGGTTGTTGTACTATTCAACCACTTGATATGCCCTCAAAAGATTCAAAAACATTAATTAGGTCATCTCTAAGGTAATGTTTAAATGAGACATGTAGTGCTTTACTAGATGGCCAAAAAATGCACATATGTTGAGAGAAATAACATGGTGTGGTTCATTCCAAGGATAAATTGATCCTAAGGTTTTCTTGTCACAATCTCCAAAGCTAGTGAAAATACTCAAGTATGTGGCACAATGAATATAACATGCCCTATCAAACTAGTAACAACAGATTGCCAAAATATCAACTTTTATCCTTGAGGTATCAGAGAGGCAAATATCATCACGTAGATCAAGATGTCTGCATTTTCACCCTTTCCAAGTATCACGATATAATTTTTTAACAACATTTGATTGTTTCATAATAGAAAATACATAAGGACACTGATGTTGGTTAGTCCTTCAAATTTCTTAAAATGGAGACAAAACACACTTACCAATATAATCACTAGTAATGCACTAGATCACAAAAAATTTGAATATAATAGTCATGTGATCTACATAAGTGTAGATACACAATTGTGAGGAAAAATAATGTGATGCAAGGAAGTGTAGATACTTATTGTAATCACCTAAAAATGGTCATCTAGACTATTAGCCCCTTTGCTAAAATTATCAATTGCTTATTCTTGATCAAATCCTAGCTCTATCATTTACTCGATTATTTTCTATGGGTTAACCATCTTATCCTAAGTATTTATTTAATTAAAAATAATTTCCCCCTCTTTTATTAAATAAAAATCCCCCCACTTTTCCTCTTATCCTAAGTTGTACAAATAAATCATTATTCCTATTTTATAAAAAGAAGAAAAGCACTTTTTGTCTCATATGGACACAAAAGTCAACTCTTATTTTCTCATTGGAGGATACTTGTGCACATGGATTGCTCCTCTTTGATGCTCCACCCTTGATTAAATCTTTTGCTTCTTAATCTCCATGGTCCATTCTTTCTCATTTCTTATAAAAGGAGAGCTCTCTTCTCATTTTAACATCCATCTTTTGAATACTAACCTTATGCTGTAGGATTGCTTGGACACTTTGGAGCTTTTTGAAGACTTTCTTGCATCCATCTTTCATTTCTTGCATCATAGTTTTATATTTATGCTTTCTTAGATTAGCTTCATTTCTATGCTCTAAATTAGCTCACATAGATTAATTAGCTTGGATTGTAACACTTGCATCTTTCTTTTCATATTTTAGCTTGCATTCTCATTTCTAGCATAGTTGCATTTCATTCTCATACTTGATTCTTGAGGATATTGGCATTCTTGCCCTTGTCTCCATTGAATCTCTCATTGCATGATTTATTAGCAAGGTCATAGGCTTAAATAGCTCTAGCTGAGAGCACCCTTAATATCCTTGCACTCCGTGCCTAGGGAGCTCTAGGTCATTTTTCAAGGTTTCCCTTTCATGGATTCCCTTGGAAGCAAAGACTTAGAGAAGTGCACATCTTAGTGTGTACATTTTTTGTGCCCACCGTGGGGCTAACAAGTTGTGCTTGTAGGTACCTCCATTGCTTTTATTTGCAAATTTTATTTGCTTTTATTGTGCTAAATTTTTGTGGGGCTAACAAGTTGTGCTTGTAGGTACCTCCATTGCTTTAAAAATTTGCTAAAAACAAAAGATCGCATGTCAAAGCTCCAAAGGCAAAAGGG
Organism: Chamaecyparis obtusa; assembly: GCA_027943335.1. Lineage (NCBI taxonomy): Eukaryota > Viridiplantae > Streptophyta > Pinopsida > Cupressales > Cupressaceae > Chamaecyparis > Chamaecyparis obtusa. The sequence goes on along the minus strand of BSBK01007165.1, from coordinate 230,742 downwards.
CTACTAATTGTGTTTTGTAGGGCTGTCCAATGCCTAAAAACAACCAGTTGCTTGTTTATTACTTTCCTTTTAAGTGCGGCATATACTAGTTGTTTCATTTCTTAGGCACTTAAGATCTTGTTGTAGGAGTCTTTTGGTGGTAGGAAATTATGCTCTTCACCCTTGTGGTGAACCATAAATCCTGACCCACTTTTAGATTTTGAAAACAAGAGGGTAATTGAACTCTTTTTTTGGTGTGTTTGGGAGAGACTTTTGGGCTAGGAGATTATGCTCTTCACCTTTGAGGTGAACCAGAAATCCTGACACTCAAGAGTTAATCCACTTTTTGTTTAGCATTAGGATCCTTTAGCGGGCTTTCTCTTGAGCAATCAAGAGGAACGACCCAAGTGGGGACAAGCTTTTCACCAACTATTCCAACCCACTATAAACTTATGGCTATCAAGGACACAAAACCTTGGTAGATGCAGTACTTGTCTTTGCTTAATGTGAGTACTTGTGGGATTGTGACCATGAGGAAAATGTTGAGCAAGAATGCTTAAGGTACCCTTGTGGCCGCGAGGTCTATTACTTGCTGCAAGGTAAGGAGTCCCTTTGAGGAGCAAGGGGGGTATTACAAATGGAAGCCCTTACTAAGAACCATAGGTAGATGCCACCCTATTTTTCCACTTAGCTTCTTGGTGCAAGGATTGATCCAAGTGGAATAACCTGGATCACCCCAAGATTACTAACCATCTGTGTTCCTTTGGTTGTATCATTGACACCTCCATGACAAAGTCAACATCTATTGTGGGCAACCACTTTGTGTGAGGTGATGGAACATCAAGTGTGGGCCAAGTTGCTAAGTATTGAGCCTTTTTCCTTCTAGGCTAGTAAGTGCTTGAAGTGTTCTCGCTGTGATCTACCCATGCAAACGTTCTTGAACATACAAACATCCCGATGGTGCTCATAGAATTTTTCATTTTGATATCCCAATTGTTTGTCTTGGCAAGGTTGCTTTTGCTCTTGCACAAGTGTTTGATGACATGTTCAATCACCTATTATTTGCAAACCTACCTGAATATAGCTGTCACTATGTTTGAAATCAACAAATTACCCATCAGATTGCAAAATTGACAAAATTACCTTAAAAAACTGAGACTTTTTACGCTTACTGGTCAAGAGTCGTACAACACTGAAAACCAATCGCACACTGTTTCAAGTTTTATCGTGCAATATTTCACTGCTAATTTTTCATCGCCCTACTTACTTGGATCTATCGTACAGGCTGCCTAGAAAGTATCACCCAACCTGTGTCAAAAGTATTGCCTGATAAAAATCTGTCACCCTAGTACCCTACAAACTATCGCCTAGAATCCTTTTGCTGTCTCACTGTTGCCGAATTTGAAATTTAGTTTGTTGAGTGTCTTTTCCTATTCTTACTTGACCCTGGTCTATTATCTGCATGTTTAAGTCTATTCTAGACTGAAGAAATGAGTTAAAACTATTGGATTTGAGTTTCCCAAATGCTACTTTTTGATCACTTGTCACATTATGGTTACCTCTCTAGCTACTTGCTAATTGAGCTTCTTTCTCATATCTCAACTTGAGTCAATTGATTATTGTAAGTTCTTGAGCACTTTTGATCACCCATTTTTATTGTTCTATCTTGACAAGTGATCTTCTTTGGCTTTGCTTATCTCAATATCTGAAAAACTTTGTCTCATTTTATTAGTCAACCAACATTCCTTTTTCATGCTAGTTTCAACTCGGTCTCAATTAGAGCAAGGGAGTCACCCTCCATTCAACTATACATAGTTACCCTCACCCACAAGATGTTCATGAGCACTAGTTAGCAATGATAGTTCTAGTCCTAACCAATCCGAGGATTCTAAAGTCACCCCGTGGTACAAAGGAGGCTTCCTTTTTTCCACATTCAAGACCTCCAAAAGCACAGATAGTGTCTCACTCACTCTAACTAAACAAGAAAAGTTCTGCCATTTGCAAGAACATTTTGAGCATAAGGACAACCAAGCATGTTTACACAAAATGGATGCTACTAGAAGCATGGCTATGAAGGGGATGTCTCAAGAACAACCTGAGATTAGTGGCTACGAATATAGACCCCCTTCTTTTGGTACTATTGGCAACTATGGCAATAACACGCCACCAAGATCTCCTCCAAGACGGACTTTTGCTACTCCTTCACCTCCTAGACCTCCTCCCTCTCAGTATGAGGAAGAAGCCAATGATGAGGTTTCTAGTGAAGAGCTTATGAGATTTGAACAAGATGAAGCCTCCCAAAGTATGATGCTTAAAATTTTAGAGTGAAATGGAGATCAATACTTTCAATACATGACTTCTAGGGGATACAAGATCCCTCCTGGCTATGATGTATGCCAAATCATTCAAGAAAGAGTACCAAATGAATTGGAAATCCTTAGGGATGAATTTCAATGAAGAAATCAACGTCTTTCTCAACTTGCAATAGAAAAGGAACCTCCAAAGGTTTCTTTCATAGAATCTATTTGTGCTCTTCCTTTTGATAGGAGTCTATACATGGTCCCATTTCCTAAGGATATTGAGGTTCCCAAATATGACAAGTATGATGGAAACGGTGACCCCCATGACCATGTGCATCACTTTTACACTCTTAGCATGGACTTCATTCATGAAGACACATTTCTTCTATGATTGTTCCCTAGAAGTTTAAGAGAACAAGCTCTAGAATGCTTTGTGAAGTTGACACCACCTCTTAAAACTTTTGATGAGTTGGCTAGGCACTTCACCTAGCATTATTCATACAACATCCAATAGCCTATCACCATGATAGATCTCAGTGCTCTAAAGAAAAATCAAGGTGAGCCATTTTCCACTTACTTACACCATTGGAGGTCATTATATTCTCGATATCCTCGACAGCTACCTGAAAGGGAAAAGATTGACATTTTCGTCAACACTCTTGTGCCAGAACTGTATTATGATCTAAGGAAAAAACTATTCTCCTCTTTCAATGACATGGTTGAAAGTTCATATCGGATTGAATATGTGGCCATAAGAAAGGGGGATATTGTTATTAATAAAGATACTAGGGGCAATGGCAAGGACAAAAGTAAACCTTGGAATAAAAACAAGTATGTTGTTAACAATGGTATTGTGGATGTCCCAAAAGCCAAGGAACCTACTTTCAACCTCTCTAACGCTATATATGTAGTGAAATAGCAAGAGGTTGCCAACGCTCATAGTTCTCCTAAGCCTCAACATACAGAGAAGCCAAAGAAGACATTTCAACAATGAGTCTACACTAATTTGGCTAAACCATATGATGTGATTCTTAAAACTCTAGTTGCCAATAATTATCTTACGCTTCCTGACAATTCTTGTCCCTATGATCCACCAGTTAAGCCTGATTGGTGGAGATAACATCATTTCTACCATTATCATAGGAATAAGGGACATAAGATAGGAAATTTTTTTAAGCTTAAAGATGCCATTCAAGATCTTATTGATGGAGGCACAGTTCTCACAGATGGCTTAGTTAAAAATTATGATCACAGAGCTTTCAAGACTCCTCTACCTAAATATGAGAAAGTAGAATCCTCTCAAGAAAATAAGAAGAATCATGATGCAAAGATCAACTATACATAGACTCCTGATTCACCTATGATCAACATGATAGAGCCTATTGAGAGTGTTCTTATGGTGAGATCTCAAGATGATAATAATGCCAATCACGATATGTCAAAGTTGGTCTTGCAAACACTGAATGGCTCATCTTCCCAAAGTGAGACACTAAATGTTGTTACTAGGGGGCAAGCCAAAATTGTCCTTAAAACTGCGTATGATCCAAAGCAAGCTTCTTCTTCCAAACAAGCAGTTCCCTTAGTTTTGTCTAGCTATGACCTTGTGCACCAATTACAATGGACAACTGCTTAGATATCCATTTTTGAGTTGATTGAGCTATCCCCTTTGCACAAAGAGATCCTTTAGAAAGCTCTTCATACAGCACATGTTCATAATGATATTGATCCAGATCGATTCCAGGCTATGGTCAACCACATCGTGTCTCCCCACTACCTATCCTTTTCTAAAAAAGATGACACATTTCTTAGTCATCCTCATAATCTGGCTTTACATATTGAAGTTCTCATCTACCATACCTGAGTCTGTCGAGTCCTGATAGACAATGGTGCTGGGTTAAATATTGTTTCTTTCCATGTGGTGCAATAGTTGGGATTGTTTGAATTGATCGTGGATCCTAGGTGAAAGATTACCATAAAAGCATATGATGAAGTGGAAATATCTTTCAAAGGTCTTGTTGTGCTACCTGTCTGAGTGGGCCCTATCATGAAGGATATTGTTTTCCAAGTGTTGGACATCCCGCTCGCATATAACATTCTTCTAGGTCAACCTTGGATCCATGAAATGCAAGCTATCCCTTCCACTTATCATCACTATGTCAAGTTTCCACACAATGGAGCTGAGATTGTGATTCCTAGGGACAATGCTATCGCTATCAATACTCTAACTACTTCTGAGATGTTTGTTCCTCACAAAAAACCTTCAGATGATCATAATGCATCCCTCATTGCTACTGAGAAAAAATTAAAGATGATGAGTATTGGTATGGGGGAATATACATTGGACTCCATTACTACTATGTCTGCTTCTCCTAAGTCGTATGGTAGACCTTCAGACAAGACAAAGCCTTCCACTTCTACCATGATAGTTTTTGGTACATTTGTTCAATCATCTGTACCCTTAGAGGCCAAAAAAGAAGAGCAAGCTATTAGGGAGTGGATTTATAGAGAATAAGAAGATAGTATGACAGTTGCTACTCCCATTTCTCCTAAATGTTGTGGTAAAGGCTATGAATTTCTGAGTCAAATGGGCTATCAAGGTCACTGACCTTTAAATAACAATGGGCATGCTCTAATTGAACCTTTGAGTCATACTAATGGCTAGTCTTCTAAAGATACCACAGGTCTAGGCTATGGTGTTGACAATGACATCCCTGAATGTTCTAGAAATAATCCCGTGCTTAGTGACTCAGATACAGACATCAAGGAATCACCACTATGCACTATGGCCCAAATGGAAGATTGTCTTCCTTCTACTTCACTTCTTTGGGGAGGAGAATGCATATCTACTGATGATACAGCTGAAGCCTCCACATCTAGAAATTTTGTGCCTAATGAGTCATTGAGCTTTGATAGATAGCGTAGAAATATATCATGATTGATAGAAAGAGGAGATCTCACACATAATGACATGAATACCTCTACTTCTACATGTCCTAAGCCTTCTTGGTGCAAACATCCTAGCAGAAGTTCCACAACCGATTCAAATGAGTATGAATCAGACACTCTCTCAGATGGATCTTCTATAGTAGATATGGACGTTGATGTGATTCATACCTATAGTGACCAACCCAGCATAGTTGATGAGTCTCACGTAGGGTCTGATGAGTTCAATCCACATATTGCTTTAATGGACCACATTGGTCCTTCCATGACAAATTTAGATCTTGATACTTTTGGAGCCTACCCTATAGGCTTGACTTCTCTTGTCACTAGAGATGATATCCCCCGCATCAATAACCTTGAACCGGTCATTTCACTTTCCCTCATACACTCAGACCTCATAGATTGGTCTACCCAAGATCAAAGGCCTATATTGCCTTCCTTTCAAAATGACTATGAGATCGCTTGCTACCTCAATGCCATTGAACCTGTTACTTCTTCCACCAGCGAACCAGCAACAAACATGACTGAATCAGATATCAAGTACCTCAATCATAAAATTAAAAGAGAAAAGCAATGGTCGGATGGCGAAAACCACATTGTGGTGGTATTCAAACCTCAAAATAGTAAAAATAAAGATGTATCTAAGCGTGAAAACCTCTTTGAGGCACCCGAGGATGAGGTACTTGGTAGTCTGCCAAGCTATTTTCAAGAAAGGTCTTCAGTTCTAATAGAATCAACACAACCCATCAACCTAGGGACAAAAGAATCTCCTAAAATCATACATGTGGCTCAATCCCTCTCAGCAAAAGAAAAAGAACAATTTACTACATTCTTTCAAGAGAAAAAGATCAATTTTGCATGGACATACTCAGACATGCCAGGTTTAGATATTGAGCTTATTATGCATCATCTCTCTATTGCTCTAGAGGTAAAACTTGTCAAACAAAAACTGAGAAGGATGCATCCTCATGTGGCATTACTAGTTAAGGCTGAACTTGAGAAGCTCCTAAAAGCCAATTTCATCAGAGCTATTGACTACACTGAGTGGATTTCTAACATTGTCCCTGTTTCCAAACACGACAAGTCCATTTATGTATGCACTGATTTTTGAGACCTAAATAAAGCATGCCCTAAGGATAATTTTCCACTTCTAAACATTGACATGATAGTGGACATGACGGTGGGCTATGAAATGTACTCCCTTATGGATGGCTTTTTCAGATATAACTAGATTAAGATAACCCTTGAGGACCAAGAGAAGACAGCCTTCACATGTGCATGGGGTACCTTTTGCTAGAATGTCATGTCATTTGGGCTTAAAAATGCTGGTGCAACCTATCAAAGAGCCATGACTACCATCTTTCATGATATGATGCACAAAAACATGGAGGACTATGTTGATGACACGCTCATTTGTCTGATTTGAGTTTGATATTAGACTACATGGAATGATTTTAGCTCAGATTAAATCCAAAAAAATGTGCTTTTGGTGTCACTTCTAGGAAACTGCTAGGATACATAATATCAGCAAAAGGAATAGAAGTAGACCTAGAAAAAGTGCAAGCTATCATGGAGATTCCACCTCATAACATCAAACAATTAAGGAGTCTTCAAGGCCGTCTCCAATCTATTAGGCAGTTCATTTCTCAGCTAGCTGATAGAGCTCAACTATTCAATCAGAATTTGCATAAGGAAGCTACTTGTATATGGAATGAGGAGTGTCAAAAGAACCTGAACCAGCTCAAGGATTACCTAGCATGACCTCCTATTCTTATGCCACCTATCTAAGGGAAACCCTTGATATTATACATTTCTGCTATAAAAAATTCTTTAGGAGCTCTCCTTGTACAACATGATGATAAGGGAAAAGAATGAGCTATCTATTATATCAGTCGCACTCTGGTTGCTTGTGAACTCAATTACACCAGTATTGAAAAGGCTTGTTTATCTGTGGTGTTTACATCTCAAAAAATCAAACATTACATGCTTGCACATACTACACAGTTGGTTGCTAAAATTGATCCTTTAAAATATCTCTTAAGTAAAGCTACACTTATTGGACGCCTTGCCAAGTGGATGCTGATTCTTTCAGAATTTGACATTTAGTATATTGAGAGAAAAGCTATTAAAGTGAAAGAAATTGTGGATCAATTGGTTGAGTTTCCCATGATTGATAATGCTCCTCTTCAGATAGATTTCCCAAATGCCTCAATCATGAATATCACAGGGCATACATGGAAAATGTTTTTTGATGGCTCTCACACATAGAATGGTGCTGGTGCTGGAAACCTATTTGTTACCCCTCACAAATACACCATTCCTAAATCATACAAGCTTCTCTTTCCATGTGCCAATAACATAGCTGAATATGAAGCCTTGCTGAATGGTGTTAAGCTTGCCCTTGAATGGAGGATTTCTGAGTTGCATATTTTTGGAGATTCTCAACTTGTCATAAACCAAGTAAATGATGATTACCAAACCAAAGATGACAATTTGATTCCCTACAAGAGGATGATAGACTCACTCAAGAATTATTTTACATCTATCACATTCCAACAAATTTCGAGAGCTGAGAACAAGGTTGTTGATGCCATGCTTACTTTGGCATCCATCCTACGATTGGAAGAGCACAAACCATGCTTTGAGTTCCTAGTGGAAGAATTCTACTACCTTGCCTACAATTCCCTTGATGACCATGTCATTTATGCTATGGTCGGTCATGACTCCTCCCGCTATGCCACCATCTTTTCCTATCTCCAAGATCAAGTTATCCCTGAAAATGTAATGCACAATGAGAAGTGCCAACTGATCTGTAATGCCTCACACTTTACCCTTGTCTCTGGTGACTTGTATAGGAAGGGTCTAGATGAAACTCTCCTTAGGTGTCTAGAAATAGAGGAATCAGAAAAGGCGCTAGCCAAAGTTCATGATGATATATGTGGGTCACACTCTAACGGTCTTGCACTCACTCGAAATTGCTTAGGGCTGGCTACTATTAGCCTACTATGCAAGCTGATGCTATTCGATATGCCAAGTCCTGCAAAAAATGTCAACTACATGGGAATCTCATTCATGCTCCTGGACATGAGCTCATTCCCTCTGTTACTTACTGGCCATTTCAACAATGGGCCTTTGACTCGGTAGGCAAGATTTGTCCTAGTTCATCAAGTGGGCATAAGTTCATCATTACAGCTACTGAATATTTCACCAAATGGGTTGAAGTTATCCCACTGTCTACAGCTACTGGAAAACATGTTGCCTATTTATTTTGAATCACATCATTTGCTTCTATGTTATTCCTTCCTCCATAGTCATGGATAATGGCTTCCAATTTAAGAACAAAGACCTAAAACACTTGTGCAAAAAGTTCAAAATCAAACAACATTGGTCTTCTGTTTACTACCCTCAAGGGAATGGCCAAGCTGAGGCCTCAAACAAAACATTGCTGAAAATTCTCCACAGAATAGTGCACAAATCAAGCAAGGATTGGAATCTATAGATCAATCCTATGCTATGGGCTTACAAAACTTCTATCCACACTCCTACAGGTGTAACACCTTTTCCTTGGTCTATGGTTCTGAGGTTGTCTTACCATTAGAGGTTGAAATACCTTCACTAAGAGTCTCTCTCCATGGTTTGATTACTAATGAAGACCAAAGGGCCATGAGAGTACATGAGCTCACTACTTTGGAAGAATGCCACAAGGCTGCTTTTGATCACATGCGCACTTATCAGAAAAGAATGTCTACTACCTACAATAAAAAAGTTCATCCAAGAGAGTTTCAAGTGGGTGAACTAGTTCTCAGAGAAAATCCCAAAAATTAGTAGAATAGGGAGCAGAAAGGCAAGTTTGAGCCAAATTGGTTAGGGCCTTACATTATCATAATAGCATTTGGTTCTGGAGCCTGTCAATTATCTACACCTGAGGGAGAAGAGCTTACTGAACCTATTAATGTTCTACATCTGAAAAAGTTTTATGCCTAAGGTTCTTGAGCTCTTTGTATATATTATTTATGATCCTAAAAAAATATATAAAAAAAAATTGTATATGATGCTGAAAAAAATTCTAAAAAGCATAAAAAGTACTGAAAAAAATGAACATCCTAGTGAAAACCTAGCAATAGGCACTTTGATGTCTCACCAAAAAAATCAAAAAATGCAAAAAATTCAAAAAAATAGAAAAAGTGCCTTGGTGAAAACCTGGAAACAGGTGCCTTGGTAGAAAAAATACAAATTTTTTTTTAAAAAGTCATGAAAAAATCTATCAAGTGGTGAAAACCTAGAAACAGGCACTACTTAAAACCCTTGCACCTATGTTTATCAGTCTTACATGGCGCTCATTCACTCCACTTCTCGCTTTGCCTCTCCTAGCCTGGAATTAACTCTTGTATTAGTCTAGGGGGCACATGTTGTTTTAGCTTATCTTGGGTCTCTTTCTGCATCAGGGTTTCTCAGGCCACTTGGTTCAAACAGTGTTTCTCAACACTCCCCAAACTATGTTTTTCAACACCACCCTAGCGTCAAGTGTTTTTCAACACTTATCAGTTGTTTACCCGCAGTCTAGAATGATGCGATATTTCCACTGGCAGTAGTGATACTCAAAGATTGACTCTATGACCTACACACATGCACTTAAACCACTTGACTTGCTGAGACTTGTTGGACTTTCTTTCTTTATGTGTTGTCTATGATGATTTCTTTATTGAGTGTCCTCTCCCTAATGGTTTTCGATGATGCATAGCTAGAAGACTGGGGGCATGAGGACATGTTTTTTTTCTTTCTATGCTTGTGGATATATTTTGTTGGTCTTAATTTTCATTAGCATTTATGCTAGTTCTACTTGACAATAGGACTTACAAGGTATTATCCTTGACTATTTTTGCAAGTGCATACTTATAGCCATCTTGACTTTCTGTGTGTCTCGATGCGAGTATAATCTTGCCATATTAAACTTAGGCAATCTCACTACACTAGTCATCTTGACTTATATGTATTTGATGCTTAGGTGGGATTCCCACATATCTATCTGATACAGATCATATTTAGATTCACATAGTCATACTAGTGTGTATTTTATGATCTTGTGATGCTACCAATAATGCTCGATGATGAAAATTAGAGTCTAAAAGCTTTGTGACCTTGCGAGTAAACCACTTTTCATAGTAGCTTGCATTTTTAGGTTCATGTTAGTTAGTTTTGCATCTTGCATATGGAGCAAGCTCTCCTTTTCATCTTTCATGGACCTGTCGGTCAACTGCGCTCACCTTTTCTTCTTCTCGACCATGCCTTTCTGCTCCTTGTCTTTTTCATCACATCCTATTCCTATCATCACAAGGGGTTAATCCTATCATCATATCTATCCTAAAGAGATCATTTTCAGAAACATGAGTCTATACCATAAACATGAGAAACTAAACATCCATCTATGAGAGAGAATATATATGAGCATATAACATACATTTTTGAGCAATATGACAAGACAATATAAAAATTGAAACATCCATCACAAGTGGGACAAATACACAAGCTATATCATAAATCCAGTAATCTCGTATAGATAACAATGTCATGATACAATGTGGGATATAAAAAATCTGGACCAAGTCCCAGGATATGTCTCCAATACATCTATCTAATCTAAACCTAGGACTCACTAGCTCCATCATGTGGAGCTAGTGGTGGAGGAGGTGGTGCTGCCACTACATCTAGTACCATGTCAGATCTCCTAGCTATCACAGAGTAGGGCGGTGCTCTCTGACCCTCTAGTATAGCCTGTATATAGAGCCCATGATAGTATGTAGCTCGTGCTGCCTCTCTCCATGACTCTATTATGGAAACCTATATAGCCCTATCCCGCCACTCAAGCTTGGCTCTCAGATCCATCAGATGCTACTCTCTAATAGCTATGGTGATCCATAACTACTACATCTCTGCCTCTAGGGCCTTGATCCTAGCTCTCAGATCCCCTCCCCCTGCAGGCTGCTCTTGCTCTGCGTCCACCCTGCAACAAACAACTCTCACTACATCATCCTCCTCAGGGCTCACTGACCTCTATCTCCATGCCCACTATCAGTCACCTGACCTAGAACCCTCTCCTCTCTCTCCACCCCTCCCTCCCCCATCATCCTTGTCGTCTCCGTCTCCACCCTGTGCCTATGGGTCTGCATCTGGCACAGTGAACCTAGGGAAAGGACATCTCTGCCACTCTACTTTGTAGGCTGCATCTGCTATCCTTGTGAGGTAGTCCCATGGCTCCCTTTGTATCCCAACTATCTCCTATAATGCCTACTAGTAGTCCAGCATCGGCAGGCATCCATGCCCCTCCTCATCTCGAAACCTAGCATAGGTAGTGGTCTCTGTGCATACCCTCTGCTATCAACCAAACTGTCTCCTGATGCGAGTGATGACAAATCTCTCCACAACCTTAGCATGGTAGCCTACCAGTGGCCAACTACATAGCATATATCCTAGCTCGCAATCTCTGTCACTCCATTGCTCGTAGGCCCTGTACGATCTCCACTTAAAAGTGGCCATCTCATCAAAAAGTCTCATGTAATATGTCAGGTCACCGCTATGAGCATATGATATAAACCCCATATATCTAAAAATGTAGGGGCACCTCCTCTCCCTTAGTTGTACATGTGCACGCACTATAGCAATGTGCTCCCACACCCATATCTGAGCAAGCACAGCTCCATATGCCCACGTCCTTCCATCTCTATACACTATCTCATGGAGCTCATGATACATATCGGCCAATATGGTCGGGCCCCATGCTAACTACCATGGATGTGCCACCAGATTTGCTACTAACCTGCCCCTTACCAGTGGAAACCCCCTCTGACTCCTGTCAGTAATGAGGGCTTGTGCAACAATCGAACAAACAATGCAAGGTACTAGGAAGTCCCTGTCGTACTCCTCCATCAGCCGCTTCCAGCTGAGGTGTCTTTCGATAATAGTAACATCCTGGAATAGGTCCTAGATGGCCTTCCATCCCTCAGTAGGATCTTGATCATAATATACCTGTGCCAATAGAAAATCATGTCAGTTTCTTATCATATGGAAACTTTACATCTCTAAATATTTAGAAACATGATTATACTCACTGGATCTCCATGACTTGGCACTCACAGGATCTAATAGACATCCTCTAAGGTGATGGTCACCTCTCATGTAGGAAGATGGAAGGTGTTGTGCTCATTGTGCCACCTCTCAGCTAGAGTAATCAACAAACCATGATTTTCTCGAATATGGGGCATATCAAGGAGGAACCCAAAACCCATGCTAGCTAAATCATCCTTTTCGGGATTGTCTAGATCCCAGACACACCGTAAGCTAGTCACTCGTGGTGCTCTAATCAGTAGCACCAAGAAAGTCTCCTACAAGCCATAAACCAATCCAGATGTCAAAACATATCATGATGGATGATCAAAATCAGTACATCAAAACTTAAACACAAAAATTGTCTAGACCCATGTCATATTGCTCAAAATTTAAACATGTGATATTTCTTATTAACTAGTGCGACACTATTTTTTAGAAAAGTATCATGCGATACTTTCTTCAACAGTTGTGTGATAATCTTTGCCCATACAATATTTCACTAAGTATCGTACGATGTTTCACCCAGTATCATGCGACACTAGATTGAACAGTCGGGCGATACTTTTTGGTCCCACGAACTATCGCACGACAGAGATTCTCAAAGCATGTGATACTTTTTAAGTATCGTGTGAACTTTCACACCAAGAAAATTTGACATTTTTCAAAAGCATTAAAAACATGTTTAAAATGTATTAAATACTCATTAATGACTCAAAATAGCAAAGTTGTTTTGAAAACTTACCACAGCACCATACTGAGGAGGCTGGTTGTGCAATCGACCACGCTTGAATCAATGACGGTGAACGGGAACTACTGTTTGCTGAGCCATCTTCTCTCTTTGAGCTCTTAAGATTCTCAAAATCACAAAAGATAAATGAATTTGAAAATGATTTTTTTAACCCCTTATATAGCATTTTGACTTTTTGACCAATTTTCAAAACATCTCAGAATTTCATGAAAATTGCACCCCTAGCTAAATTCGACATCCTGGATCAATTTTTGGGATCAAAATCAAAATATGAGTTCATCTTGATAGTCAAAATCACATTTTAAATTTTTTCCCTTCTTCTGCGTAGTTGATTGACCATTTGAGGCTTGATCCTTCGATCTTTGTTGGGGCATCTTCATTTCTTCATTCTCATCTCTCTCACCCTTCTAGTCTTTCATTCATTTCATTCATCTCTCTTTGAGGTCTTGAATGGGGCATCTCTTTACTACTTGATGGTTATCCTATCATCTTTTCACCTTCGATTATGATTTCTAGTGATTTGATCATGTTGCTCTTGCTTCTGCCTTCCCTCTACCTAATTCTAATTTTGATTTCGATCCCGAGGGGGCAGACACATCTTATCCTATTGGCTATTCTCCAAAGCATATGTTTGACCATTCCATTTTCTCTAATTGGTCTATCTTTGCGCTTGACATGTTAGTTCTCATCTCGAGTCCTGATACTGTCCATCTCTTTCCTAAGTGTTCAGTACTGTTGCTACCAGGCTGATCATGCAGGATTTGCTATCTCTCTGCACTTCATTCGTTGGAGTCAGATCTCTATCACCTTCTTGTCTAATCTATTCTTTGATGTAATGTGTTCCCAGATTGATCACACATTAGTCAAAGAGGGGCAAATGTAATCACCCAAAAATGGTCATCTAGACTATTATCCCTTTTGCTAAAATTATCAATTGCTTATTCTTGATCAAATCCTAATTTTGTCATTTATTCAATTATTTTATATGGGCTAACCATCTTATCCTAATTCTTTATTTAATTAAAAGGAATTTCCTCCTCTTTTATTAAATAAAAAGCCCCCCACTTTTCTTCTTATCCTAAGTTGCACAAATAAATTAGCATTTTTCTATTTTATAAAAAGAAGAAAAGCACTTTTTGTCTCATATGGACACAAAAGTCAACTCTTATTTTCTCATTGGAGGATACTTGTGCACATGGATTTCTCCTCTTTGATGCTCCACCCTTGATTAAATCTTTTGCCTCTTAATCTCCACGGTCCATTCTTTCTCATTTCTTATAAAAGGAGAGCTCTCTTCTCATTTTAGCATCTGTCTTTTGAATACTAACCTTATGCTGTAGAATTTCTTGGAGACTTTGGAGCTTTTTGAAGACTTTCTTGCATCCATCTTTCATTTCTTGCATCATAGTTTCATATTTATGCTTTCCTAGATTAGCATCTTTATTTTCATAGCTTATCTTGCATTCTCATTTCTAGCATAGTTGCATTTCATTCTCATAATTGATTCTTGAGGATATTGGCATTCTTGCCCTTGTCTCCATTGAATCTCCCATTGCATGGTTTACTAGCAAGGTCATAGGCTTAAATAGCTCTAGCTGAGAGCACCCTTAATATCCTTGCACTCCATGCCTAGGGAGCTCTAGGTCATTTTTCAAGGTTTCCCTTTCATGGATTCCCTTGGAAGCAAAGACTTAGAGAAATGCACATCTTAGTGTGTACACTTACTACCCTTCCTTTGGAAACTATACACATGAACCCAACCTGTTCTTACTTTTTTAACATTGGAAGGTTTTGTGGTAGCCTTTAAGCTTTGTAACTTGAAACATACACATCGTAGAGTGGTGTTGACTCATCTTTTAAACCATAAGACCATATCTCCATTTGTGGATAAATGTAAAGAAATTTATTCATCTTAAATAATACAAAACTTTGTACCTTGTCCATTCTAAAGACTTATGCATCTCTCTTTATAACCTATATGAAGTATGAGAAGCATTTGTTTAACAAATTTTTTTATAACTTCTTGCAACATTATTTGCCTAGAGCCAAGCTACATGGTTGCATAACTCATGATATATATGTCACTCATAACACATAATATATATTGATGTTCATCATGAACTTTATAAGATTGGGTACAATTGACATAATCATATTAACTTTAGAAGATAAAGTACAACATGATACTTACTATACTTTTGGATTGAGGGTGAAAACACAATATTGTGTTACACTTTTTTCTCGAGAACAAAAAATAAGGGCATGGAAAACTCCCATAATTGATTCCTTCAATCAAGTGGACCCTTTGACTGAGGTAGCATCACTACTTCAATTGAAGATGGTGACATAAACAACTTCAATCAAAGTACCCTCTTTGATTGAAGTACTTTGCATGGGGTACTTCAATCGAAGACCCACTTTGATTGAAGTATTTTTTAACCATTTTTTCGTAGACTAGTTTATATACCCAACATGATAGTTATTAGGTCATTTTCTATTATTTCTATGGGGACCAAAACTACTTCTAACGAACACCATTGGTTGAGGAGGCAGCTTTTGACAAAGATCGTATTTTTTTTCTCTAGAGATCAACACTACTTAATACTAGGTGCACTAATTTCTTCTCTTTTTCTTGTTTTTGCTAGTAAATTGTATGTTTCTTAATTTTTTTAGTTTGTTATTAGAATTTAAATTTACACAAGTAACATATTTTTACTTTTTGTAGTTTTAAATTGTTGTTTTATTAGACATATAAAATAGGATTAGAATATATAGAAAATCTTTAGAAAACTTTAGAAAATTTTAATAAATTCATTAGAAAACCTTATAAAAACTTAAAATTTATTTACACATGTACATATATGTTTCATTTTTGTAGTTTTTATTATTTTAACATTTGTTTTTTAGAAAACTTTAAAAAAATTGAAAAACTTAGAATTACAAAACTTAGAAACTTAGAAAAGTCTTAAAAAACTCTCTCTCTCTCTCTCTCTCTCTCTCTCTCTCTCTCTCTCCCCTCTCTCTCTCTCTCTCTCTCTCACACACACACACACACAATCCCCTTAAGATATACATAAAGTTTCTCTCTTTTATTCAAACTCCTTAAGACTCTCTCTCTCTCTCTCACACACACACACACACACAATCCCCTTAAGATATACATAAAGTTTCTCTCTTTTATTCAAACTCATTAAGACACACTCTCTCTCTCTCTCTCTCTCTCTCTCTCTCTCACATACACACACACATGTGCGCGTGCGCGCACACACACACACACTCCCCTTCTTATTTCCTTAACACAATCACTCTCTCAATCCCCCCTCTCTAAATCTTCTCTCTCTCTCTCTCTCTCTCTCTATATATATATATATATATATATATATATACATATATATATATATATATACATATATATATATATATATACATATATATATATATATACATATATATATATATATACATATATATATATATATATACATATATATATATATATACATATATATATATATATACATATATATATATATATACATATATATATATATATATACATATATATATATATACATACATATATATATACATATATATATATATACATATATATATACATATATATATATATACATATATATATATATATATATATATATATATATATATATATATATGTATGTATATATATATATAGGTCTTTTTATCTTTAACAAACTCTCACTCTCATGAAATCTCCTCTATCTCTCTCTAGGTCCTTTATAGTCTATGGATGTACATGTGTATATTATAATTTATTAGATTTACCTGATCTAATTTACGTTATGTACATGTTAATATTAAATGAATATTTAATCTTTGTCATTTAAAATTGTACATATATTAGATTTTAATATTGTTTTTAGTTAATGGTAATTCTTATACCAAATTTGTTTGCATAACACACTTAACACTTAATTTTTAATATTTAATATGTTACTCCTAGATATCCCATCCTGATCTTGCCACACAACCTGATGCAGTTAATGTACCTGAAATTACAACCATTTCTTGTTATATTGATATTGAGATTGGGAGGTTGAAATACAATATATAGACATCTAATGAGGTGTATAAGGACATTCAAACCACTTTTTTGACTAGTTTAGAGCATCTAAGTGATCACTTGAGATTGCATACATATTATACCCCGCAGAGTATTTTTGCAATTTTTCAAAGTTTGAGAGCATATATCTCAGGTGATGTGTCCTTAGAGATGGTCTAGCACTATGTCCCTGAGGATATCATCAAACATGAGGTTTTTCCATATTGTGATGAGAACAACAAGGTGAAGGCCTACCAGGTCACTAGATGTGTTGATTCATTTATAGCAATGGTCATATGCCCACATTTCCTTACCACACATGATTGTTATATAAATAATGGCCAAATTCCATTATATTTTACACAACAGTTGTATTCTAAGGTTCATTTGGGCCTCAATGTCAACTACCTTGATATTCATAAATATTTTGATCAAGGGAACAATTGAGTTGTAGACCAAGATCAGTACCATAGGGTGGATCAACCTGTGCTAGCTCCTAGATAGTTGGTCATCCAAAGATTTTCTTCCATCACACCATTTATGGTGCCCACTATAGAAAAAGTATTCATTGCTTCTCAGAAGGAAGCAATTGACATGATTAGAGAATTACATCTACATCTAGTACTATTTCATTAGATACATTAGGCATATATATTTTGAGTCAACCTAGCAAGCGATTGTGAGCATGTTAGGGGGCATCATCTAGTGCAGAGAGTGATTATGAGGAATACAAAGTTGTTGGCCTCCTAAAAAAATGAGAGTTACAAGTTCTCTCAAAAGCTAGGCAACAAGTTGAGATAACATATGATTTTACCAAGGACCTTCTACATTCATATTCATTTATTACATCGACCCATCAAATATCAATAGAAGGTGTTAGAGATTTGATTAGATAGTTTCAACCTATAATGCCACTGGGCCAGTCCATGTTAGGTCACTCGCATCACTATATGTATCTTGACCCACCCATAGATCACTCCACAACTAAAAAGGTGGAGATACATACTAACTAGGTCCATATCACATTTGAGGGCTTAGACACATTTGAGGAGCATCTATAGGGCTTGATTTAGATGGGTTATATGGATATGCTATATGCTACTACAAACAGACTCTACACCACTCCCCTCTCATATGCATAGCCCCCTACACTCCTCATTACTAGAGAGGGTTAGGAATAGATAAGATGCACATTATTTAGCTTTGATGGTAGCATATGATCCTCTTGCACCTGACACGTGGGTATTCATTTATTTATTTTTAACATGAATTTAATTATTCAATTTTTAGCTTAGTTTCTTGGTGCAGGAGCACCTAAGACTTAGGCTTGAAAGTCCTACTTCCATTTTGGCTTGTACTAGTCCTAGCCAGACCAGAGGGTAATAAAGGGTTCCAAGAGGACCTAGGTGTGTTAGGAGGGTAATGATTTGAGTTAGCTTAGGGTTGTGTTAGTTATATTAAGTCAATAGGCTAAGGTGTCCTTAGGACCTAGCTTGGTCCTAGAAGTTGGAAAAAGGGCACAAGAGTGGAAACATGAGTTAAATATTTGATTTTGGTCTAAAATGACCCAAAATGGCTTTAGATAAGTTTTAATAGCTTTGAGTGGGTTGAGTGAATAAATGAGCAACTTTGTAAATGTTGTTAAAAATTTGTCATGACAACTGTTGTAATTTCACAAAATTGCATGACAACTTTTGTCCTAAAAGGACCGACCAAGGTTTTAGGTCACTATGGGTCCTAAAAACACAAGACCTTGAGGATAGAAGCTATATAATCCCTAATATGAACAAATTCCAAGGTTAGCATCATTGTCAATTTCTAGTTTTAAGAATTTTAACTTTCTTACATGCTTTTGTGGACACACTAAGGTTTTCATGCGACAGTAGCATCTAAAATAATTGTTTTTTATTGGAAGAATGATTCAATCCAAATTTTTTGTTTCATTTCCATTATGTACTATTTGTGTGTTTTGTAGGTGTTTTGGTATCTTTAGTTTAATTCTTTTGTCTTTGTGAGTTCACTAGCCTGTGTATAGCTTGGTGTAGAAACATGCCTCCCCCATGAAACCCCATCATGTGTTTGTCATGGATAGTTGGGGTATGGAAGAGGAGCCTATGTATAGTGTATATATCTCTTTTGGAGGTATGGCAACAAGCATGGAAAATTTTAATACTTTTCCCTAAGCAAGCACTATCGTTTCTCGGCTAGGGACAAGGAGGTGAGAAAGTTGTTTTGCTTCCAACGGTGACTAGAAAGACACATTCCAAGAATTTTGAGACCAAGAAGAAGATCATATAGTAATTTTATGTAGATCACAAGAATTGATCAATCCATTAAACAAGCCAAAACTCACTTTGTGCAGTGGGCTCCTAGAAGCCACTAAAACCCTCCTCATTGTGTTAGGGCATTGTACGGAGGATTAAGACCCAAAGACCCAAAAAATCCATGAGAGTATCCCATATGTACCAAGAATCCAAAAACTTTTTGGAAGGACCTTTGGGAAGTTTTTGCAGAAAGTCCTAAAAACTCAAACTAGGAGGCCTAATTGGGGGCTCTAGGGCTACAAGGCTCAATCAGAGATTTTGAGGAGATCGGTAAGGAAGAATGGTAGAGACCTTGAACAAATGAAACAAGAAGTGAAAAAATCACAAGAATTGACTACTCCACACCCCTCCAAGAATCACCAACTTGCTAAGGAGGTAAAGAGCATTTGGAGAGAATATTGGTTATGAAGAGACAAGAACCTTTGATCAGTGATAGATTGCCTAGGAGTTGAAGGGTGAATTTTTGGAGTAGAGGAAATTTTGAGAGTCCTTAGAGATCAAGTTGAAGCCTTGTAAGACCCCCGATTAAGCTATTGGGAGGTTAGAGAGTTAGGAGTCTTAGTGGTCCTAACCCAAGTCTACTAAGCACCTAGTGTGATCCTATCAGATTGGTATCAAAGCTTAACAAGGTTTGGGATAAAGTATATGCCAGAGTTAGTGGGTGAGTTAGCCATGGTTACCAATGCTAAATTTTATAGAGAAATGAAAGAGAAGAAAGAGGAGAATAGGTTACTCTAGGAAGAAATGGAAGCTCTGAGAGACAAGCTAGGAGAGGTGGAAGAAAAGGTTGAATTGATGAGTGAGAAGCTAAAAGAAGATGAAAGAAAGGGTAAATAGGTGGAAGAGGAAGATACGATCCCTGAACTAGAACCTATATTAGTTTAAGAACCCTTCTTGGAGGCACTCAAACCTATGAGTGGCAATTCATTAGAAGGAATACCACTTTTTAGTGAAAATATGGAAGTTGAGTTGGTTATGGAGTGGATTGAGGGTATGGAAAACCACTTTGAATGTTAGAGAATTAGTGAAGCTCAAAGATTCAGGGTAGAAAAATCAAGGGTGAGAGGGGCTTCCCTCACTTGGTGGAAGTTTTTGTAGGATGAAAGGGTGAAAGAAGGAAAGAACCCCATAACCAATTGGAAAGGTATGGTGGAAAAGGTTAGGAAAGCATACCTACTAGATGACTATGAAGTGCAGCTACATAAAAAGAGGCAACATTGGAGACAAAAGGATTTAAAAGTCAGTGTCTACACAGAGGAATTACAAAAATTGTGCCTTAGATCACATGTGGTGGAAGAAGAGAGCCTAAATGTGGCTAGATACCTAAATGGCCTAAGATGGGACATCCAAGAAGAAACAAGCCAATTAAGCCCCAAAATAGTTCATCAATGCTATTAGTTGGCTCCTAAGGTAGAATAAAAGTTTAAAAAGAGACATGACTCAAGTAGTCGAGGTAGAGGCAGGGGTAGAGACAATAAAGGCCATAGAGGTAGCTATGGAGGAAGAAACTCAGATCCAAGAACTCAATGTGAGACTAAACTGACTAACCAGCAAGGGGAAGTCTCTAGAAGTAGAGGAGGCTACAATAAAAGAGGTAGGGGATCAAGCAATAACTTTAGAGGAAGGTCAAGAGGCCAAGGGAGATGATCCTACTTCTCTTCCATGAAATGATATAATTTCCACCAATATGGACATCCAACATATACGTTCCCTAAGAAAGGATCTACTTCACAAGGTGGAGAGAAGAGAGTGAACTATCTTCAAGAGGAGTCTTCAAGTAGCAAGCCTGCAGAAGTATCCCTAGATTCAAAAGTAGGGGATAACCTCATGATAAGGAGGACATTGATTAAAGAACCAATCAAGGAAGAGCCTAGCCAAAGGAGGTTTTTATTTAGGATAAAATGCAAAATATTGGGTAAAGTATGCAAGATTATCATAGACTCTGGGTCCACAGACAACATAGTCTCCAATGAAGCAGTCAGCAAACTAATCTTCAAAGGATTCCCTACACAAATCTCTATATAGTCACATGGTTGAATAAGGTTTAGCATGTTTTGGTAAATGAGAAATTTTGAGTAGAATTCACCATTGGAAGGTACAAGGATAGAGTGTTATGTGATGTTTTACCTATGGATTCTTTCCATCTCTTACTAAGGATACCATGGCAATTTGATAGGCAAGTTATCCATGATGGAGCCAATAACTCCTATTCATTCAAGAAAGATGGAGTTACCTTTAGAATTTAGTCCATTCTAGAGGGATAACTGAAACCAGTTGGTCCTAATGTGCTTTTGGTAGGAGATAAAGAGTTCCTAAACACCTTGGCGGAAGGTGAAGGAGTGGGGTATGCTTTGGTATTAAAGCCCAAAGAGGAGAGAGGTCAAGAAGCTGGAGGTGCCCAAAGAAGTTCAAATATTGTTAGAAAAATACAAGGACATAGTGATTGATGGCAAGCCAGCTACCTTAACCCCTAAAAGAGCCATAAGCCATCAAATTGACTTTATCATAGGAGCCTCTCTACCTAAAAAATATGCATATAAGATGACCCCTCAAAAAAATGAGGAAATAGCCAAACAAATCCATGAACTACTTGATCAAGGCCTCATAAGAAAAAGCACCATCCCTTGTGATGTGCCTACAGTCCTAGCACCAAAAAAAAGAGGAACTTGGAGGTTGTGTATTGACTCTAGGGCTATTAATAGGATTACCATAAGGTATAGGTTCCCTATCCCTAGGATTGAAGACTTGATGGATTGCTTAGGAGGGGAAAAATACTTTTCAAAGATTAACCTTAAAAGTGGATACCACCAAATAAGGATTAAGGAGGGAGATGAGTGGAAAACTACTTTCAAGACCACAAAAGGCCTATATGAATGGCTAGTTATGCCCTTTGGGTTATCCAAAGCCCCTAGCACCTTCATGAGGTTGATGAATAAAGTGTTGAAGGACTTCATAGTAAAATGGGTTGTGGTGTACTTAGATGATATCCTCATCTTTAGAAAGTCCAAGGAGGATCACTCGATGCATCTACAAGATGTGTTACAAAAGCTACATGAAGAGAATCTCACCATCAATCTTGACAAGTGTGAGTTCATGAAACAAGAATTAGTGTACCTAGGCTTTGTGATCTCACAAGGTAACTTGAAAATGGACATTAGAAAGGTAGAAGCAATCTTGAATTGGCCTACCCCCAAATCTGCTACAGAAGTGAGGAGCTTCCATGGATTGGCATGAAAGCTAAAGGAAATATGATAAAGGAGGCATGAAAGCTAAATTCTAATGGAATAAGCAAGATGATAAAGGTTTTGAAAAATTGAAGAGAAGGATAGAAACTCAACTAGTCTTGGTGTTACCTAGCTTTGAGAAGTTGTTCATAGTTGAGGGTGATGCTAGCAATATTTCCATAGGAGCAGTCCTAAGCCAAGAGAATAAACTAGTGGCCTTTCATAGTGAAAAGTTGAGTGAAGCCAAAAAGAAGTACTCCTCATATGATTTGGAGTTGTATGCTTTGGTTCGATCCCTAAGGAAGTGGAGGCATTACCTCCTTCCTAAAGAGTTTGTGGTGTATAGTGACAACCAAGCTTTAAGCTTTCTCAACTCACAAGATAAGCTAAGCCAAAAGCACATGAAGTGGGTTGAGTATATTTAGGCCTATACATTCACAATAAAGCACAAGAAAGGGGAAAAAAAAAGGTAGAAAATGCCTTAAGCCAGAGACTCTTGAAAGTCCAAGAAATCCAATTGAGAAGCATTGGCATAGAAAGTTTCAAAGACTTGTATTCGAAGGATGAACACTTCTCAATAGCTTACAATTTATTGGTGTTTGAAAACACTTATGCCAACTAGGGCTACCAATAAGCCTTGAGACTAGTATTAGAAATGGTTAGTTCCAAGTATGAGAGCTCTGCAAGACAACTGGACCAACTATAGGGACAAGACTGCCCTCTACACTTCTGGCTCTGCAAAACCAAGGTGGGTGTACCTAACCCAGTATCTTATGGCATTTTAGGACTTTAAACTGGATTGAAAAAAGTAGATGACAACAAGAGACTACTAAATGTTAGCCAGGCATTCATTGAATCTCCATTGCTATGAAGGGTATTACTAATATCAACCAAATAATAATTAAGACTTGAAATGGTGTTGATATATGAAGATGGAAAGAAGTAAATAAGAGCCAATCAAACATTGAACTCAACTGAACATACTAATCCCTAATCAGTGCCATTATCCATTGGGTAGATCTTAAATACAGACATTGAAACATGAACCAACTACTATCAAAGACTCATAGCCATAAATATAAACATTCCAGCCCATCCACTACTTATAGTATCCTTCTGTGGACAAATCAAAATGAATATATGCCCTATCTAAAGTATATTTCACTTGATCCTAGATCAAGAACTAAAGAATAGAACATATACAGAGGTAACCCTATGCAATGGATCAGAAAATCCAGAATTCACAAGATTGACACCAAGGAGAGACTTGGAAGCTTGAAAGAATTCTATTAAGTATGATGAGTCATGTACATGTTCAAAGCAGAAAAGAGAGAAAACCACTTCAATAACCTGCAAAACACTACTAGGAAATTCTATTCAATCTGCATACAATATGATACAGCCTACTACAACCCCCTGGAACCAACTAAAATCAGAACCCTTCTAAAGACAAAATTACAACCATATATACCACTAATCATCTTGGGATCCCCAAAATAGGATGCAACAAGCTACAGATGATTAGGGTTAGGTTTTCACCCACCAAACCAACTAGAAATAGTCACAAATTTATTACAAGGGGGAAACCCAAGAAACCAGGAGAAAAATAGATCCAAGAGTGATCCTCAATCATGAAAAATTCCCTGAGAAAGTACTGAGAACCACAAAAAAGCCCACATTTATCAACCAATTTGAACACCTGCAACACACCTCAACCACAAAATCATGGTACAGACACCCTGCAAATGATCGTCTAACACCCTGGACCATACTGCAGCAACAGGTACCACTAGTTCCACAAAATCTAGCCATTAAAACAATAAATTTCAGTCCTTCCTATCATGAAAAACCTCTAGAAATTTGAATTTGAATTCCAAGGGTTATCCCAACAGAGTTTAAAATGCAACCGTAGATTACATTAATTCTCAGCAGATCAGGTGGCTTACATTTAATCTCACAATAGTCGTGAACCCTTTGAAAAGTCTCCACCAAGTCAGCACACTGCAACCAATAAAAATCATGCACGTCAGCTCCGCATAGCAAATAGGACCCACAAAGTATAAACCTTTAATCGAATGGTTCTTGCATGATCGCATGGCCTGAAAAGATTCCATGCAATCACACAACACCCGTAGATCCTGCATCTGTCAACCCCTTTGAAAGATTTGGGCCCACTAACAAGTCCAAGTCACCCTCCTGCTTAGCCAATCAAAACATTGCATGTTAGCACCACCTATCAGAGGACCCACCCTTGTCAACGCTTGAGAAAAAGTAAAATGAATGGCTAGCGCAAGATCTCATGGCTCTAACAAAACTCATGAGAACTTATGCCAACTGTAGATCCTCTATAGATGTCAGGGCCCTGAAAACATGTCGACAACCAGGTCCCACTGACACATCTCCGAATTGGAAACACCTCGACCAATAAGGAAAGTGCAAGTCAACACAACATGGTAGTTTAGACCCACCCTTTGTCTTTAACATACTGGAAGATCAAATGATTGGCGTATAATCTCAAGGGCTCAAAAGATTCCTTGAGATCATGCACTGGCTGTAGATCTTGAATCTTCACATTGAGATACTGGGCCCACTGACAGAAAATCCAACTCACAATCATGTGGACCAATGAGAGAATGCCAACTGTGCCAACATGGTAGTGGACCCACTTCATTGAAAAGTTGTGTCATAAAGAAGAATCAATGGCAGTCTTAAGATCGCAAGCCTCTAACATAGTCTATGAGAAGATGCACCCACCGTCAGATTGAGATGGTGTCAGAGCTGGGCCCAAGAAAGAATGAAGGCCAAAAACATTAGGAAATATTTAATGTTGGACTTAGGAAAATATTTAAATCTGTCGAGCATTAGACTTAGGAAATATTGACTGGGGAGACTTAGGCATAGCGGGAAATATTAAAGGGGCCCGAAAATAAACCTTAGTCGCAAGATCACATAACATGAAAAAGGCTCACGCAATCATGCGACAAAGCGGTCAATAATTAGCACATGTGCCTAAAGACTTTTAAGTGGCCCAAAAAGGTAACATAAAATTAGAACAAGGCTAGGGTACACTTAGGGTTTTCCAAACAAATGGCTAGAAATATGAATTGAGACCTAGGGTTTCGAAGCCAAAGACATGAAAAATACTACAGAGACCAAAGGAAAGGACATGAAGCCATGAAATTTTTTGCAGGGATAGACCATTTTCCTAGGTTTTTAGCTATGACATGAAAATGGGCCAATAGTGGCTCTAGTTGGGGATGTATGCCTCCTGTAGGCATAGAAAGGATTCAGATCTCTGGGAGAATCATACCACCCCAAAAAACCTTTCTCGAACAACTTTATTGAAAGCAAGAAAACTACTTCCTACTATGTACAATGACAGCCCTGAATCACCAAAAAATTTCAAAACTTCTTACCTCTGTCATATACTTGATTTTCATTTCTTTCTTCTTGAGGTAAGCTAAATATTTTATTCCCATTTGTTTCACCAAGCCTATCAATACTTTCAACCAGTTCATTTGGCAAAACAAAATATTTGTCTTCATTTTCATAGTGCATGTAGAAACCTAAAGCATTTTCATCATCTTTCTCACTATGAAAATAAGACTCAGCATGCTCATGATTACTACTATCAAACCTGAATTGATACTCATTAACTGATTTATGCATGCTATCAATCTGAAATGCAAAAGCCACATACTTTATCTGATAAAAATCATCTTTCATACCTTGACTCTACATATCCTTAGGTGTAGCTGGTTGGAGTTCAAATGAATAATTAGATTTGTACTCACACATGTCATCACCAATAAATTTTGAAACAACTCCACAACCCTCCAATACACAAAATGCAACATCATCATTTAAAAAATTGTCACACATGGAAGAAGAACATCCTGGTTCCTCGTAGCAGTATGACAATATGTCATCATTTACATCCAGTTCAACTACATCTAAAATATCCATGTGTTCTTCAAACAATGGATTGATAACTCCATGTAATACTCCTTGTTGAACATTATGACAAAAAATGGGCTGACCATCATCAAAATCCTCATCATATAAAGCATTAGTAAACACTTTAAATTCACTACCCATTTCATGATCACGGAGACTCTCATTGATGTCATATTTAATCACCATTTCCTTATCTTCATACTTTGAGGACAAATCACTCTCAAAGTCATCATATTCAAACTAATTTGTACAAAGCAAAAATTGAGATGCATCTTCATTTTCAGATTCAAAAAAGGAAATCATACCTTCATTGTCAAAAGATTGTTCACTTCCATCATTACTTTCTTCTTCCCATGTTGCATCTAACTCATATGAAGACACCTCAACATCACTGCCTTCCTCATACTCACCTGAATAACTGGTCCCAGCACATTCAGAGATTTTTGAACAAGTGGAAGATCTTGTATACAATGATTTTGACTCCTGCTCTCTGCTACAATCTAAATACTCCTCTGACAAAAATTCATCATGAGAAATATCCTTAGCATTAGGTATGGATTGCTCTGAAATACAACTTGTATTCCCTTTTTGTCGATGATCCTTTTGCAACTTATTACATTCATCATCATCAGCAAACTCTTCTAAGAACAACCATTTGAACTCAGTTAATGAAGAGATGCATTTTGGGGGCAATCTTAAATACCAATCAGATGCAACCCCTTTGAGGGATCTCCCAAAAAACATCATACTAACATCTTCCTCAAAAATCTGATATTTTACAATAAATCTGAAGAATGTTAGGACATGGTCTACTGCTGAATTAGACTGACAAACAAAAATTGGAATTAGATCCTTAAGCTCACTAGGAAAAGAATGAGGGGACATTGGAAGAACATAACTTAAAGCTCTATCCAACTTGAGAAAACACAGCCGCCTAGACTGGCTTTTTCCCTAATTATCCATCTGATTTGAAACAAGATGAGAACCACTCATCTTATCTCAGTCTTCCCTTTACACTAGCACTGAATACCTGATAGGGAAACATTGTTATCATTGAGAATGAAAAATACCTGGAAGTATTACAGTTGAAACCTTGTTGATCAGAAGTAGGGAAGATCTAGAGCTCATTTTGTAGCTCTATCAGGATCTTTGCTCTATAGAGTCACCACCTCCTTGGAGAGGAAAATACTGCAATGTTTTGTATCTTCTTCCAATCAACCAAACATCACCAGGCCTCACTGTTTATCAAGAACTACACTAATCAAACAAAGAACTCAGAGTCACCACTCACAACTTGGTGAGATGATTTGAAATTTATTAATACTGACTCTTATACACTTCAATGCAAACCTCTGGATAACAAATAGGCAGGCCAGGAGTCCAGCTCAACTTGGAACCTGCACTATTTATTCTTGATTATAATCTCTATTACCCAACTAAGTCGCCATCTTGTTGGTGTTTGAAAACACTTATGCCAACTAGGGCTGTCAATATACCTTGAGACTAGTATTAGAAATGGTTAGTTCCAAGTATGAGAGCTCTGCAAGACAACTGGACCAACTATAGGGACAAGACTGCCCTCTGCACTTTTGGCTCTACAAAACCAAGGTGGGTGTACCTAATCCAGTATCTTATGGCATTTTAGGACTTTAAACTAGATTGAACAAAGCAGATGATAACAAGAGACTAATAAATGTTAACTAGGCATTCACTGAATCTCCATTGCTATGAAGGGTATTACTAATATCAACCAAATAATAATTAAGACTTGAAATGGTGTTGATATATGAAGATGAAAAGAAGTAAACAAGAGCCAATCAAGCATTGAACTCAATTGAACATACTTATCCCTAATCAGTGCCATTATCCATTGGGTAGATCTCAAATACAGACATTGAAACATGAACCAACTACTGTCAAAGACTCATAGCCATAAATATAAACATTCCAGCCCATCCACTACTTATAGTATCCTTCTGTAGACAAATTAAAATGAATATATTCCCTATCTAAAGTATATTTCACTTGATCCTAGATCAAGAACTAAAGAATAGAACATATACAAAGGTAACCCTATGCAATGGATCAAAAAATCCAGAATTCACAAGATTGACACCAAGGAGAGACTTGGAAGCTTGAAATAATTATATTAAGTATGATGAGTCATGTACATGTTCAAAGCAGAAAAGAGAGAAAACCACTTCAATAACCTGCAAAAGACTACTAGGAAATTCTATTCAATCTACATACAATATGATACAGCCTGCTACAACCCCCTGGAACCAACCAAAATTAGAACCCTTCTAAAGACAAAATTATGACCATATATACCACTAATCATCTTGGGATCCCCAAAATAGGATGCAACAAGCTACAGATGATTAGGGTTAGGTTTTCACCCACCAAACCAACTAGAAACAGTCACAAATTTATTACAAGGGGGAAACCAAAGAAACCAGAAGAAAAACAAATCCAAGAGTGATCCTCAATCATGAAAAATTCCCTAAGAAAGTACTGAGAACCACAAAAAAGCCCACATTTATCAACCAATTCGGCCACCTGCAACACGCCTCAAGCACAAAATCATGGTACAGACACCCTGCAAACAATCATCTAACACCCTGGACCACACTGCAGCAACAGGCACCACTAGTTCCACAAAATCCGACTGCTAAAACAATAAATTTTAGTCCTTCTTGTCGTGGAAAACCTCTAGAAATTTGAATTTGAATTACAATGATTATCTCAAAAGAGTTTTAAACACGACTATAGATTACATTAATTCCTAGCAGATTGGGCAGCTTACATTTAATCTCACAATAGTCGTGAACCCTTTGGAAAGTCTCCGCCAAGTTAGCACACCGTAGCCAATAAAAATCATGCACATCAGCTCTGCGTAGTAGACAGGACCCACAAAGTATAAACCTTTAATTGAACGGTTGTTGCATGATCACATGGCCTGAAAAGATTCCATGAGATCACACAACACTTGTAGATCCTACATCTATCAGCCCCTTTGAAAGATTCGAGCCCACTAACAAGTCCAAGTCACCCTCCTACTTAGCCAGTCAAAACACCACATGTCAGCACCACCTGTCAGAGGACCCACCCTCATCAGCGCCTGAGAAAAAGTAAAATCAACGGCTGGCACAAGATCTCATCGCTCTAACAAAACTCATGAGAACTTATGCCAACCGTAGATCCTCTGCAGATGTCAGGGCCCTGAAAACACGTCGGTAACCAGGTCCCACTGACACATCTCTGAATTGGCAATGCCTCAACCAATGAGGAAAGCGCAAGTCAGCACAATGTGGCAGTTCGGACCCACCCTTTGTCTTTAACATACTGGAAGATCGGACAGTCGGCATATAATCTCAAGGGCTCAAAAGATTCCTTGAGATCATGCACCGATTATAGATCTTGAATCTTCACACTGAGATACTAGGCCCGCTAACAGAAAATCCAACTCATAGTCATGTGGACCAATGAGAGAATGCCAACTGTGCCAACATGGCAGTGGACTCACTTCATTGAAAAGTTGTGCCATAAAGAAGAATCAATGGCAGTCTTAAGATCACAAGCCTCTAACACAGTCTATGAGAAGATGCACCCACCATCAGATTCAGATGGTGTCAGAGTCGGGCCCAGGAAAAAATGAAGGCCGAAAACATTAGGAAATATTTAACACTGGACTTAGGAAAATATTTAAATCCGTCGGGTAGTAGACTTAGGAAATATTGACTGGGGAGACTTAGGCATAGCGGGAAATATTAAAGTGGCCCGAAAATAAACCTTAGTCACAAGATCGCATAACATGAAAAAGGCTCACGTGATCATGCAACAAAGCGGTCAATAATTAGCAAATGCGCCTAAAGACTTTTAAGTGGCCCAAAAAGGTAACATAAAATTAGAACGAGGCTAGGGCACACTTAGGGTTTTCCAAACAAATGGCTAGAAATATGAATTGAGACCTAGGGTTTTGAAGCCAGAGACATGAAAAATACTGCAGAGACCAAAGGAAAGGACATGAAGCCATGAAATTTTTTGTAGGGATAGACCATTTTCCTAGGTTTTTAGCAATGACATGAAAATGGGCCAACACAAGGTATGCAAAGAATTTCAAAATCATTTTCATAGTGAATATATTGATTACATCATACATGAAGGTCTTTTGTTTAGGGGATGGAAACTATGTGCTCCTAGAGGCTCCATGAGGGAGAACCTCATTCAAGAGAAGCATAATGAGTCTTTGAGTGGATATTTTGGAGTCCATAAGACCTTGGAGCTGGTTCAAAGATTTTATTATTGGCCTAGGATGAATCAGGACATAAGAAGGTATGTGGAGACCTGCATAGTTTTCCAAAAGGTGAAAGGTGCTTCATCCAATGTAGGGTTGTATCAACCCCTTCCAATCCCCAATAGACCTTGGGAATGTCTTAGTACAGACTTTGTTGTAGGGTTTCCCAAGACCAAGCAAGAATTAGACAACATATATGTGATTGTGGATAGGTTTAGCAAGATGGATCACTTTGTGCCATGCAAGACTACTCATGATGCTTGCCACATAGCCAATCTATTTTTCAGAGAAGTAGTTTGGATCCATGGATCACCATTAAGCATAGTATTTGATAGGGACTCCAAATTTATGAGTTATTTTTGGAAAACTTTGTGGCACAATCTTGGCACTAACTTCTCTTTTGGGTCTGCATACCACCCCCAAATGGATGGGCAAACTGAGGTAGTTAATAAGAGCTTGGGAAACCTTTTAAGATGCCCAACTAAGGAGTATGGTCAGACATGGGACCAAGTTATAGCACAAGAAGAGTATGCTTATAATGATACCATTAATAGAACTATCGACAAGAGTTCATTTGAGATAGTCTATGGGATACACCCAAGAGGCATCCATGAACTCAAGGAATTTGGAGACACAACAAGGACTAGATATGTAGAGGACTTTTCTCAATCCACGATACAGTTAGACAATATCTCAAGGATAGTACCACCAAGACCAAGAGAAAGGTGGATGAGAGGAAAAGAGAACTACATTTTAAGGTGGGAGATATTGTCATGGTACACTTAAACAAAGCCAAGTTATAGAAGGGGATCCCACACAAGCTTCAAATGAGAAGGATTGGCCCTTGTGCCATCCTAGCCAAATATGGACCCAATGCCTATAGCGTATACTTACCAACAGACCTAGGAATCTCGCTAGTGTTTAACATTGTAGATTTGGTGCCTTATAAAGGAATGATCCCTATTGGAGATAGTGAACATGCTGGAGTTGCAAAGGACCTATAAAATATGCAGTTACCAATCACTCCAAGCCTCCAAGCTGAGAAAGTCTTGAGGTCCCAGGTCACCAAGAAGACTAGACACAAAACATGAGGTTTTTCCATACTATGATGAGAAGGCCAAGGTGAAGGCCTACCAGGTCACTAGATGTGTTGATTCATTTATAGTAATGGTCATATGCCCACACTTCCTTGCCACACATTATTATTATATAAATAATCACCAAATTCCATTATATTTTACACAACAGTTGTAATCTAAGGTTTGTTTGGGCCTCAATGTCAACTACCTTGATATTCCTAAATATTTTGGTCAAGGCAACAATTGAGTTGTAGACCAAGATAAGTACCATAGGGCAGATCAACCCATGCTAGCTCCTAGATAGTTGGTCAGCCAAAGATTTTCTTCCATCACACCATATATGGTGCCCACTATAGATAGAGTATTCATTAATTCTCAAAAGGAAGCAATTGACATGATTGGAGAATTGCATCTACATCTAGTACTATTTCATTACATACACTAGGCATATATATTTTGAGTAGACCTATTAGGTGATTACAAGCATGTTAGGGGGCATCATATAGTGTAGAGAGTGATTCTAGAAAATACAGAGTTGTTGGCCTACTAACACAACATGAGTTACAAGTTCTCTTAGGAGATGGGCAACAAGTTGAGATAGCATGTGATTTTATCAAGGACCTTCTACATTCATATTCATTTATTACATCAAGCCATCAAATATCAATAGAAGGTGTTAGAGATTTGATTAGATGATAGCAGCCTACAATACCACTGAGCTAGTCCATGTCAGGTCACTCGCATCACTCTACGTAGCTTGACCCACCCACAGATCATTGCATAACTACAAAGGATGAGATACATACTAACCAAGTCCATATCACATTTGAGGTCCTAGACACATTTGAGGAGCATTTTTAGGGCTTGAGTTAGATGGGTTATATGGATATGCTATATGCTACTACAGACAAACTCTACACCACTCCCCTCTCATATGCATAGCCCCCCTACACTCCTCATTGCTAGAGAGGGTTAGGAATAGATAAGATGCACATTATTTGGCTTTTATGGATGATATGATGGTAGCATATGATCCTCTGGCACCTGACACACATGTATTTAATTTTTTTAATTTTAACATGAATTTAATTATTCAATTTTTTAGTTTAGTTTCTTGGTGCAGGAGCACCTAGGACTTAGGCTTGAAAGTCCTACTTCTATTTTGGCTTGTACTAGTCCTAGCCAAACCAGAGGGTAATAAAGGGTTCCAAGAGGACCTAGGTGTGTTAGGAGAGTAATGGTTTGAGTTAGCTTAGGGTTGTGTTAGTTAGACGAAGTCAATAGACTAAGGTGTCCTTAGGACCTAGCTTGGTCCTAAAAGTTGGAAAAAGGGCACAAGAGTGGAAACATGAGTTAAATGTTTGATTTTGGTCTAAAATGACCCAAAATGGCTTTAGATAGGTTTTAATAGTTTTGAGTGGGTTGAGTGAAGAAATGAGCAACTTTGTAAAAGTTTCTAAAAATTTGTCATGACAACTATTGCAATTTTACAAAGTTGCATGATAACTTTTGTCCTAAAAGGACTGACCAAGGTTTTAGGTCATTATGGGTCCTAAAAACCTAATACCTTAAGGCTGGAGGCTATATAATCCCTAATAGGCACAAATCCTGAGGTTAGCATCATTGTTAATTTCTGGTTTTAAGAATTTTAACTTTGTTGCATACTTTTGTGGACATGGTTTGAGGTTTGCATGAAACAATAGCATCTAATGTAATTGTTTTTTCTTGGGAAGAAGGATTAAATCCAAATTTTGTGTTTCATTTCCATTCTATACTATTTTGTGTGTTTTGTAGGTGTTTTGGTACCTTTAGTTTAATGTTTTTGTCTTTGCCAATTCACTGGCCTGTGTATAGCTCAGTGTAGAAATATGCCTCCCCCATGAAACCCAACCATGTGTTCATCACATCCAATTGGGGCATGGAAGAGGAGCCTATGTACAATATCTATAGCTCTTTTGGAATTCTGGCAACAAGCATGGCCAATTTTAAGACCTTTCCCTAGGCAAGCACTGTCATTGCCTGACTAGGGACAAGGAGGTGAGAAAGTTGTTTTGTTTGCAGGGGTGACTAGAAAGACACATTCTAGGACATTGGAGACAAAGAAGAAGATCATAAAGTACTCTAATGTGGGCTTGATCAATCCATTAAATAAGCCAAAACTTACTTTGTGCAGTGGGCTCCTAGAAGCCACTAAAACCCTTGTAAAACCCTCCTCATTATGTTAGGAAATGTATGGAGGCTTGTGACCCCAAGAACCACAAAATCCATGAGAGTATCCAATATGTAACAAGAATCCAAAACTTTTTTGGAAAGACCTTTGGGAAGTTTTTGCAGAAAGTCCTAAAAACCTGGACTAGGAGGCCTAATTGGGGGCTCTAGGGCTACAAAGCTCAATCAAAGATTCTGAGGAGATCGGTAAGGAAGAATAGTAGATACCTTGAACAAATAAGTAAACAAGTGAAATAAGCACAATAATTGACAACCTCCACACCCTTGCAAGAATCACTAACTTGCTAAGGAGGTAAAGAGCATTTGGAGAGAGTATTGGTTATGAAGAGACAATAACCTTTGATCAATGATAGATCACCTAGGAGTTGAAGGGTGAATTGTTGGAGTAGAAGACCTTATGAGAGTCCTTAGAGAACAAGGTGGAGCCTTGTAAGACCCCAGATCAAGCTATTGGGAGGTTAGAGATTTAGGAGTCTTAGTGATCCTAACCCAGGTTAGGTCTACTAAGCAGCTAGTGTGATCCTATCATTTCTATACACAATTCAAATATTTCTAGTCATGTGTACTAATGTGACATATATAATTTAAATTGAGACATAATTATCTCACATTAACCCCATCCTAGGGTCAGAGAATGTGCATAGGCATGATTTAGTCAATGCGACACCTTGTACTGGACAAGTGATTCTTAAATAATTATAGATGTGTACATGTAAATATATTTATATATATATATATGTGTGTGTGTACCTATGTGTATGTATATATATACCAATATAAGGAACTTGGATTGGGCCTTCTCTAACATCCATTGCTTGAGCTTCTCCTTGAGCTACAACTTATTGATTGTGAGTTGCACACAAAAAAGAAATAATTGAGAATAATTTAGAGAAAAAGAGACCTAAAGAAACTATAAAGACAAAAAGAAACTAAATTTTTTCTTTACACATTAAGGTAGATTTATATGTTCATGCATACCAATAGAAGGAACTTTGGTTGAGATTTCTCTAACATCCATTACTTGAGCTTCTTCTTGTTGATTGTAAGCTACACACAAAAAGAAACAAATGAGAACAATTTAGAGAAAAAACACCTAAAGAAACTATAAAGACCTATAAAGACTAAAAGACACTAGAGAGACCTAAAAAGACATATAAAGAGACTTAAAAGACTAAAATAACACTAGAGAGACCTAAATAGAGAAAACATCTACCTAAAAAGACTAAAAAAAGAAACTAAAAAGACACTGTAAAGATACCTGGAAACATGAAAAATAGAGAGAGAGAGAGAGATGTTAGAATAACTAAGAGGGGGGTGAATCAGTTATCCACAGTCCCAAATACAAAATGTATCACTTCAAATAAATTCAGCTAATTCTGCAGGTCATAAAATACTAAACTGTCTGTGTATTTACCGATTACCAGTTAAATGCTCATAGTGATTACTGACCAAATCAAATATGCAACATGTAAAGTATGATATCCAAACAATCACCACATAAATACATAACACAAAGATTTAACTTGGAAACCCTGCAAAGGGAAAAACCATGTGGGACCAGTAACCCAAAAACTTTTCACTCTTTTGAAGTGAGCTCGGTGAAGAGCCAACCCTGTTAAAGGTTACAAAACACACTATAAGGTGTGACCTTGTGTGTGTGAGTGATTTACACCTTCATGAAATAACAAGATTTAAAAGACAATTACACTATTCAAAGCAAACTAATCTAAATAATGCACAATTAATCTAAATATCTCATGGATCTCTAAAATAAAGTGGTAAATGAGGCTCTCAGCTATGATCCTCACTAGTGACACTCTAAAGATGAGAATTAAGCTATATGATATGCAAATTTAGATCTATTCTATCAAATTCTAGCTCTATTTGATGAACAATCTACTATGATCAATGCAATTTAAGCTAATTAGCAATGACAAATGATAAGTGAGTGATATGGATGCAAATTGACAGAGCTTTGCTGCAATTCAAAGATATGGAGTGGATGAATTATGCTTCTAAATGCCTTCAATATATAGGATTTTCCCAAGGGTAGGGGGTAGAGTGAGATAACCATGGTTATGCTTGGGTAAGGTCAATTGGCTTTGCTTTGTCCATAAATGGGGGGACAAACATTTAAATGGTTTCAAAAGGCTGGACCATTTCAACAAAAGTGAGTGATTTGTGTCCATTTTGTCTCCTTTTTTGCTTTGTTGAGAGAAATTAGTATTTATTAATTAATTAAAGTAATTAAATTTAGCCATGAAGGGTAAGAGGTTCATTTTGATTTTTCATTTCAACAACTATATCATTAATTGAATTTAATCAATTTCATAGTGTTTTTCCCCTTTTCAAGCCTTATTTAATCATTTAATCATTTAATTGAATTTTCCTTTGATTTGAATTGCCTTTGTTCCATTTATTGATTTTTCATGCTATTTTGATGATTTGATGCACCTTTTTATTGATTTAAGCCTTTTTCCAATTTTTCGTGTCTACACCTTGTTAAAGAATTTAACACTAACAGTTATCTTCCAACCAGCATTCACTATGGGGTTGACAGGATAACAATGTACATTCTATGAATGACATATAAGACTTTCAAGTCCACTCGGTTAAGAGATTTTATTTGTTTACAATGGTTAAACTGAAACAGTAGGTGATCTGAATACAATACAACTTGATTTTGTAGATGTTTAGATCTATTCTAAGCCCATAAAATCCTTTGATCAATATTTCTATTCAGTTCATCAACATTCAATAACTTATGGTCACTCAGTAAAGCTCTTTGACACTCAGTACTATTCTGCAGTTAGGTTCTTCTTCAACTAGTCTAATCAGGCATGCATGAAGCAATGTCCACGCGATATCTCTGTAGTCTCCTTCTTCCAGCATCCATTTCACAATAAAACCCTAGTCTCTTAAATAGACAAGTAAACTATTTTATTTTCATCCATCAGATTTTGCCACTTAATCTCCTTCGTTGATTTTTCCGCTTAAACCTTCCTCGGCAGTTGTGTCAATGACTCATTTCAATTCCATCCTTTAGATCTTCCTCAAATTTTGTTAGTCGTAGATCTCATAACAAACTTTATCTTTCCACCTCATAATCATACACTTTACAACTCATCAATTTCTATCGGCTAAACTAATCATTTAGTTCTTTTGTCCATACTCGATTAACAAAGAAATGTGTCAGTAAACACAAGCTCGGTTGAAACTGTCACTCGGTATACACTACACTGGCTCGGTGTATACTGGAATGCTTCATTAACCAACCACACTACTTTGTAACATTTTGCTTCTGTCTTCATAACAGATTAATGCAACATAATCAAGTCAACAATATGAAGTCATAGACTCATTAATAAGTTACCAAAAGTATTCCCTATCCTCATCTGTCATATCCATCTTCCTCCATGTAGATATCTCAGTTCTTCATCTTTTCTCTCCTCTTTACAGATGTCTAGATATTTGCAACTCCCATGATAAGTACCATCAAAACTAGTTGACATCAATGACAACATAATGATTAATTCAATTATCTTACATAACAATTCAGTGCTCAGTGATCTCTAATCATTTGTAGTTCATCAATCAGGTTCTCAATTAGTTGTAGTTCATCAATCTCTCCCTTTGGCATTGATGACAACTCAAGCAATATGAAATATACCATACACATACCAAACATGTATTCTACAACTCTGTAAGAAAATGTTGTAGCTTAGTAAGCTCTCCCTAGCTTAATATGTTTAATCACTACGTTACATGACAACATTGCAAATGTAGACTTTCCTCTATAGATATAATCTTTCTAGTTCTCAAGTTCCTTCAATTCTCGGCAACAAATCTTCAAAACTCTCCCTGACTTTCTTAGATTGTCTGGTGCAGGGGCACCTCCACCATCAATTTTCATATTATCTAAGTCTTTGACATTTCATTAAACTATATTGTAATGTATTCCATATATTCAAAATTGGTTTAATTGATGTTTGTAATGAAAATGGCGAATAGGAATATGAAGGGACACAAAAAGATGAATGGTTTGTAATAGTCTTTAATCATCTATAAAGATAGCAATGTAATCAAATGAGGATTATTGAGAGGAGGAGTCAACAAATAGGTGACAGCATATATTGTAGAAGATTGGAAAAGTATGGGCTCTCTGGCCTTCGGCCAGAGAGCCATGAATGTTTATTGGCCTTGATTATGAATGGAGTGTATTTTATTTAAGTTTATGTGTTCCTATTGTCGATCTCTGTTATGAAGAATAGAATAGTGATATATATATCAAGTTTTTGAGTTAGTGATAAAAGTTGTATTATTTATGGTTCAATTTTTGTAACAGTCCCGATTTGGGAAACTCATGTTCTTCATACCGGCCAGGATAATGTAGATTGGTTTCTCATTCTCGGATCATGATTATTATGTTTTGAAAATTCTAATTGATATCTTCATGGACATTAAATTATTGATTGGTTTTAGTTTTACAGAGAGTGAATGGATTCAAGTTTTGAAAATGGTTTCAAGAACCGTTACACTATCAATGCACTAGGTTTGAATCTTGAAACAGTGAGTGGTTTTCAAAGAACCATTATACTAAGTTTGGACAAGCGGCATGCAATGCAATTGGGATTTATTGAAGTGAGATAGACCCAAGTTTCACAGCCACTTTAGAAGAACCGAGAGTGGCGAAGAGGTGGTCAATCATTACCAGGATTGTGACAGTCAATAGGACCCGTGAGCACTATGTTTACAACAAGGTGTGATTCGAGTGATATGGAATATCATTCCTAATCAACAATCAGAACATCCTTATACTTAGTGTTTGCAATCAGAGAAAGGTGGTGGCCCGTGCTTCAATAGATCCATGTGATGATGGAGAATCCAACCACATCCCGTGAAGAATAGCTATTATCAAATATTGATACAGAGTGAATGACTAACACGCCATGTAATAATAAGACAAGGTGGTGAGGTTGAGGATTGGTGAAGGTATTGTGCTTATGGGTAAGTCTGATTCAATGATAGAATGTGGAAGATGATAGTTAAGTCAACACTATCATTTTTGGAATATCAAAAGATGGTGAGTCTTGCATAAATGTTTATAGAGAATTAAAAGTTAATATGTAGATTTTAGATTTCTTCAATACAGATTTGAGAAAAGATGTCAAAGTACGTGTAGAAACTAGATTACCATCGATGCCATCTACATCATTGTCTCTCCCTTAAATATATGTTCCAGTGATCTCTCGGTTTGTCATATTGTTTATCTCTCCCTTTGACAAAAATGCCAAAGAAACACATAAACATACATCTCTGTATTAGCCATGTGACTCTCTGTTGTCTGGTGCATACAATGTATCTCGGTATACTGATATGCAAATAGTTGTTCCTGAAATCTTTCACAACCTTAGATAGAATCCAAAGTGTGAACTATGTTGCATCAACATGAATGATCTTCTGATAAGATTAGGCTGATGCAACCTCCAGATCACATTAGTGACCGGTAGATAGGGGATGGACCCCAAGTCTAGTCCTCAAGTATTCAAAAGTTTCCTTCGGTAGAGGCTTGGTAAATATGTCAGCAATTTGCTCTTTTGATGTAACATATTCTAGTTTAAGTTGCTTCTCCTATACTTGTTATCTTAAGTAGTGATGCTTAATAGAAATGTGCTTGGTCTTTGAGTGCATTACAAGATTCTTAGAGATGTTTATTGCACTTGTGTTATCACAATATATAATCATCGGTTCAATGACTACCTCGTTCATCCCTTCCAACACTTGCTTGATGTAAGCAATATTTGAACAGTTTGTAGCAGCAGCAACATACTCTACTTCGGTATTAGACTGAGAAATACAAGGTTGTTTCTTATTTGTCCAAGTAACAAGTCTTTCACCAAATAAAAATGCCCCTCCAGTGGTACTCTTTCTGTCATCTATATTTCCATCCCAATCTGCGTCGGTGTAGACTCTTAGTTCAAACTTCCCTTCCTTAGGATACCATAATCCATAGTCCTCTATTTTCTTTAGGTATCTTAAGATTCTTTTTGTTGCAACCATGTGTGACTCCTTAGGATTTGCAGAAAATCTAGCAACAATTCCCACAACATGGGCAATATCTGGTCTACTATGCACTACATACATCAACTTACCAATCATAGATCGGTACAATGTGTGGTTCACCTCTGTGGATTCATCATCTTTAGTTAGTTTCCAGCCTGTGACCATCGGTGTTCCAACTGGTTTAGCATCTTCCATGCCAAATGTTCTCAGTACTTCCTTTATATACTTTGATTGTGTGATGAATATTCCATCATTCTGTTGAATAACTTGCAAGCCTAGAAAGAACTTAATCTCTCCAAACATAGACATTTCAAATTCTTTTCACATCTCATCAACAAATGATTTACAGGTATGATCTTGTCCTCCAAAAATAATATCATCCACAAATATTTCAGCGATCAAAATAGTGTCATCAGACTCTCCTTTCATATACAAATTGTTGTTCTCACTAGTTCTAACAAAACCAATACTTAACAAATAAGTATGCAACCTTTCATACCAGGCTCTAGGTGCTTGCTTTAAACCATATAAAGCTTTATGTAGTCTACATATCATATCTTTCTTGTCTGGATCAACAAACC
The DNA here is from genome assembly GCA_027943335.1 of Chamaecyparis obtusa. Lineage (NCBI taxonomy): Eukaryota > Viridiplantae > Streptophyta > Pinopsida > Cupressales > Cupressaceae > Chamaecyparis > Chamaecyparis obtusa. The sequence continues at coordinate 189,830 of BSBK01007165.1, read as the reverse complement.
CTTCTGGTTGTTCAATGTAGACCTCCTCTTCTAGTATCCCATTCGGAAAAGTAGACTTAACATCCATTTGATAAACTTTAAACTTCTTATGTGCTGAATATGCAAGTAACATTCGGACTCCTTCTAGTCTAGCAATAGGTGCAAAAGTCTCACCATAATCTATACCTTCCTCCTGTGCATATCCCTTGCATACAAGTCTAGCTTTGTTCCTTGTAACCTCTCCATTCTCATTCAACTTATTCTTGAAAATCCATTTAGTACCGATAACATTCTTATCTTTTGGTCTAGGTACTAAGGTCCATGTCTTTTTTTTCTCTATCTGTTCTATCTCTTCATTCATTGCATTTACCCATTCTTCATTCTCCAATGCAACTCTAACATTTTTTGGTTCAAACTCATAAACTAAGCATGTACCTTGTCTTAACTTACTTCTTGTCATCGTGCCAGCTTGCTTGTCACCAATGATTTGGTTCTCAGGATGCTATCTTCTGACAAATCTAGCTAGTACTTGATCTCTTCTTTGTTTTTCATCCTGTTCAGGTTCATGTGCTTGCTCGGTAGCTCCTTCCTGATCGTCAATTTCTCTGTGTTGTTCCTCGGTGTTATTTTCTTGATGCTCGATTGACACAGTCTACGGCTTCGGTAGGTACTTTGGTTGTTCAATGTAAGTGAATCTACCATAGTCTTTTGGCTCCCTAGTGCTTTCTCCTCTGTTCTTAGTATCAAATTCATCAACCATGACATTAGTACTTTCAATCATTTTATTAGTAACTTCATTCAAACACTTGTAAGCTTTTCTTTTAGTGGAATATCCAAGAAATATCCCTTCATCCCCTTTAGAGTAAAACTTTCCATTTCTTTCATCTTTCAGAATAAAACATTTTCTACCAAAAATTTTGAAGTAACTTACAATCGGTTTGTGACCAAACCATAGCTCGTAGGGTGTTTTGTTTGTGTCCTTCAATTGTACTATGTTTAGAACATAAACAACTATGATGGCTACTTCTCTCCAGTATGTCTGAGCCACATTCTTTTCTATCATCAGTGTCCTTACATAATCAACAATTGATCTATTCCTCCTTTTAGCAATACCATTCTACTGAGGTGTTCTCAGTGCAGAAACTTGTCTTTTTATACCATGCTCATTAAAATAGTTATTAAATTCATCAAAAATAAATTCACCACCTCTATCAGATCTCAAGCATTTCAGTTCCTTACTGGTTTCTTTCTCTACCTTTTCTTTATACCATTTAAACATCTTAAATGCCTCTAATTTCTCTTTTAAAAACATCACAGTCATCAATCTAGTGTAATCATCAGCAAATAGAATGAAATATCTATCTCCATAGTAACTCTGTGTTCTCATGGGACCACATAGGTCAGTGTGAACTAGTTCCAAAATTCTCTTTGTTGAATAGTCTTTACTCTTAAAACTAGATTTTGTCATTTTACCCTTTTGATATTCATGACACATAACATGATCAGGATTTGCTAGGCTAGACATACCTCTAACCTTTTTCTTTCTACTAATTTTAATCATGTTATCAAAATTTACATGACATAGCCTTTTATGCCATAGCCATGCATCCTCATTTTTCATCATTAAACAGGAAGACTTATCATTGTCGAGATAAAACAAGTTACCTTTGGTTTGTGCTCATGTTCCAACAAGTTTTCCTTCATCATCAAATATCTTTACCTTCTTGCTCTCAAAAGCTACTCAGTGACCTAAGTTGTTAAGCTGTGCCACTCTTAGCAAATCGTAATTTAGTCCTTCTACCCAATAAGCATTATCACATTTGATTTTATCATTTATCAGTAAAGATCATTTTCCTCTAACCATACATGGTGTATCATTACCCATTTTCACAGATCCTCCATTACATTGCTCAAGATGATCAATTTTTTCTTCATCATTAGTCATGTGATGGGTACAGCCACTATCAATGATCCATGTATCATTTTTATTTAATTAAGAAATGAGTGTTGTCTCTACATAACTTTCTTCTTCCTCAAAATCATCCTTCATCGCAACAAAAACTACTTCAACATCATCATTTGTGTCGGTCTTGGTATCATTCTCTTCAGCAATGTAACATACCTTTTTGCCTTTATCATTGTTGTCTCGGTTATCTCTGTTGTAGTGTCGGTAACTTCTATTGTTTCTCCTCCCATAACTTCCTTCACCAAATCGATCTTTGTTTCTATTATCTTCTTTCCTGTTTGGGCATCTAGCAGCAATATGACCAACTTCTTTGCAGTTAAAACATGCTAAAGGTAATTCACCCCTATAGCTACCTTTACCTTTAGGTAATCTCCTGGCCATAAGAGCTTCAAGCTCATCATCAATATTACTGTCATTATCATCATTATTACTTCTACTACTAGACTTACCGATCTTCAGAGAAGTCATGAAAGCAGACTCAACAGATGGTACACCACTATTATCATAGTTGTTCAGTTTAAAAGTTGTTAGCTTACCAATTAGATTATCAAGAGTGAGATTATTGTTAGGTGCTGACCTATTTTCATGTATTGCAGATATTCTGATTGCATAAATAGGCAATAAAGTCCTTAGAATTTTGCTTGCCACTGTATCTTCGTCAATGACACCACCAGATTCTCTAATAGCATTAATTGCCTCCTTTATTCGGTTTGTATACTGCATTATATTTTCTCCTTCTTTCATTTTCATATCATCGAATCTTCCTCTTAAACTTTTAGCTCTGGCTCTTTTGACATTTGCATCACCACTATAAACTTGAGTTAGTTTATCCCACATTTCCTTTGAAGTAAGGCAATCCTTGACATCTTCAAATTCGACATCTAATAGAGCAGGAGCAATCTCCATCATAGTAACATTATGCTCATGTCTATCTCTTAATTGATCAAGAGTCAAAGGTCATGTAGGTGGTGATAAGTAGCCATTATCCAATAGGGTGAGGGAAGAATTCCCAATCCCAGATATATGAAGTCTCATTCGGCTTTGCCATATTGTAAAGTTGTCCTTATTCAGCTTTGGCACTTCCCTCTTATACATTTTGTGATCTTTTTGCTGAAGTCCTTAAAACTCTATTCCAAGCAACCAATATGCTCTGATACCAATTGTTAGAATAACTGAGAGGGGGGTGAATCAGTTATCCATAGTCCCAAATACAAAATGTATCACTTAAAACAAATTCTACAGCTCGGTAAACATAAAATACTAAATTGTCTGCGTATTTATCGATTACCAGTTAAATGCTTATAGTGATTATCGACCAAATCAAATATGCAACATGTAAAGTATGATAACCAAAAAATCACCACATAAACACATAACACAAAGATTTAACGTGGAAAACCTACAAAGGGAAAAACCACCTAGGACTAGTAACCCAAAAACTTTTCACTCTTTTGAAGTGAGCTCGGTGAAGAGCCAACCTTGTTAAAGGTTACAAAACACACTGTAAGGTGTGACCTTGTTGGAGGATTTAACACTAATAGTTATCGTCCAACCAGCATTCACTATGGGGTTGACAGGATAACAATGTACATTCTATGAATGACATATAAGACTTTCAAGTCCACTCGGTTAAGAGATTTTATCTGTTTACAATGGTTAAACTGAAACAGTAGGTGATTTGAATACAATACAAGTTGATTTTGCAGATGTTCAGATCTATTCTAAGCCCATAAAATCCTCTGATCAATATTTCTATTCAGTTCATCAACATTCAATAACTTATTGTCAATTGGTAAAGCTCTTTGACGCTCGGTACTATTCTATAGTTAGGTTCTTCTTCAACCAATCTGATCAAGTATGCATGAAGCAATGTTCACGCGATATCTCTGAAGTCTCCTTCTTCTGGCATCTATTTCACAATGAAACCCTAGTCTCTTAAATAGACAAGTAAACCATTTTCTTTTCATCTATCAGATTTTGCCGCTTAATCTCCTTTGTTGATTTTTCCGCTTAAACCTTCCTCAACAGTTGTGTCAATGACTCATTTCAATTCCATCCTTTAGATCTTCTTCAAATTTTGTTAGCTTTAGATCTCATAACAAACTGTATCTTTCCACCTCGTAATCATACACTTTACAGCTCATCAATTTATGTCGGCTAAACTAATCATTTATTTCTTTTGTCCATACTCAGTTAACAAAGAAATACATCAATGAACACAAGCTCAGTTGAAACTGTCGCTCGGTATACACTACACTGGCTCGATGTATACTGGAATGCTTCATTAACCAACCACACTACTTTGTAACATTTTGCTTCTATCTTCATAACAGATTAATGCAACATAATCAAGTCAACAATATGAAGTCATAGACTCATCAATAAGTTACCAAAAGTATTCCCTATCCTCATCTGTCGTATCCATCTTCCTCCATGTAGATATCTCGGTTCTTCATCTTTTCTCTCCTCTTTACAGATGTCGAGATATTTGCAACTCCCATGATAAGTACTATCAAAACTAGTTGACATCAATGACAACATAATGACTAATTCAATTATCTTACATAACAATTTAGTGCTTGGTGATCTCTAATCAGTTGTAGTTCATTAGTCAAGTTCTTAATCAGTTGTAGTTCATCAATCAAGTTCTCAATCAATTGTAGTTCATCAAGAGAGAGAGAGAGAGAGAGAGAGGTTAAGGGGGGAGAGAGAATTCTAAGACACTAGAAGACTTAAATAAAGTAAAATGACATAAAAAGACTAAAACAATATATAAAGAGACTTAAAAGACTAAAAAGGTACTAGAAAGACCTAAATAGAGTAAAAATCTACCTAAAAAGGCACTATAAAGAGACCTAGAAGCATGAGAGAGAGAGAGAGAGGGGGGGGAGAGAGAATTCTAAGACACTAGAAGACCTAAATAAAGTAAAAAGACTAAAACAATATATAAAGAGACTTAAAAGACTTAAAAGGTACTAGAAAGAGACCTAGAAGCATGAGAGAGAGAGAGAGAGAGAGAGAGTCAATTTATTTATTTAAGGTCAATTAATCAATTTAACCTGTTTAAGGTCAATTAATCAATTTAACTTATTTAAGGTCAATTTAACCTATTTAATACATCATTTGATTTAGAGATAAGACAAGTAGAGATAAAAGGAGAATATAGAAAGATAAAAGTAAAGATGCATACCCACTCTTTTTCTATGATAGTTTGCCAATATTTGTTCATGATGTCTTTGTTCCATATCAGGTGACCACTTTCGTTATGTCTTATTTTTCCTTGTCCTTTTATTTCCCATCTTCTTCCTTTCAAAAAATGCCCTTGAAAATTCCACACCATTAATTTGTTGTTTTCTTTATAAAAAATACAAATTATCCTTCAATATTTGATGTTTAAAAAATGAAAAAAAATATATTTATACCCAAATATTCAATTTTTTTTTAAATGGCTGACGGGGCTTCTATCGAACATTGGTAATTGAAAACCTGGTGTGGTCATTGCAAACAAATTTGTACAAAGTGTGTTTGATAGAATACCACTTCGCTCAAACTAGAATGCCTTCAATCGAACCCACTTCGATTGAAGGGCTCTTTGATCGAAGTACCCCTTTATGGATCTCTCCCAAAAACTTTTTAGATTTCTATAAAATTTTGCCCTTCAAAGCTCTATTGGAAGGGTAAAGTGGAATATCTTGACAAACCCAGATGTAGGATGGTACTACTCAAAGCGAGCTTTCCAATGAGTATGGTTTTAATATATATTGAGTTCAATATCAATTTGTTTTTTTGAGTTTAACTAAACATAGGTTTTTCACCATGTATCAATATCTTTGTTCAATGTTTATGGAAAAATAGTAAATGAAGGTGATTTATTTTTTAAAAATACTTGTGCATTAGGTATTGTGTCCTCTTTTCAATTTAAAAAAATTGAGTTTCAATGCATACAGATGAAGTTATGATCTATATAGTGAACCTATGTCTACATGATAGTTAACTCAACTTTAATACTAAATAAAATAAAAAAATATTTAACATAATTTAAATGAAACCAACTGCAATCACTAGATATCCATGTTACAAATCTAAATTCAAAAGAATCACACTTTTATCCCTTTTGGAAAAAAATGTTATGTTGTATATAGTGAGTGTCACTCTTTAAAAATTTAGTTTACTGTTAAAAACTAGTTTTTGAAGGAGATGAAAAATTGGATAGAAATCAATTCCAAAAAATTCAAAATTATATATTTAGAATCTATATGCAAAATGCTAAAAAATACTAGTTTACATCATCTTCAAATTCCTAACAGTTTAGCGACAATATGTGTCCAAATGCGAAGGTTTTTTTTTCAGATTGTTCATTTTAGTGTCAAAGTTGGCAAAAAAGTGTGAAACGCTATTGTGGGGTTGGCAAAAAAGTGTGAAACACTATTGTGGGACCACCCTTGATTCATTGTCATGGTTTCATAGTTGATATCAATGACAACATATGCAACAAAAAAGTCATTCATGGCTAGTCACTTCAAAAATGGTTTATGAAGGAATTGTCATTCAATAAGAAATTAAGAGATACACATGATGGTGATTTGTTCATGTAGCCTAAATTTACTATTTGTCAAATAACTTATAAGTTTAGAAATGGATTACTTTATGACTTTCGTCATTTCTAGTGAAAAATATATATGAAGTGAGATTTAAAATTAGTAAGATTGAGTATAATATAATTTCAATTAAACATAGATTGTTAATAGAGATGAAATCTTAAAACTCAAAATTTATTGGAAAAATCCAACTTCAATACTAAAAAAATAATATGCTTCAATTTTGTTTGTGTACACATGAAAAATGGATTCAAATATACAACTGAAAATTATAATATGATTCCATACAAATCAATAAGAATAAAGAAATAGAAACCAATTTATAAAATTTTAGAATATTAATATAGAAATAATATCAGGGGAGAGGACACCCACCTAAACTTATGTAAAAAATCTTGCACAAGGAACTCAACCACACACATGAACCCAACTTGCATGTGGCATAGGTATAGGGAAACACCTCTAAACAACTATTTTTGGACTTCAATGTACATAACAATTCTTCTCACATTTGTCCTAAGTATTCATGTGTTGAAACAATAACTTTTAGCTCTTAAGTCACATACGAAGAACCACGAAAACTTTTGTAAAAAATTGTATGTGACTTAAGAGCTAATAACTATTGTTTCAAAACATGGGTACTTAGGATGAATGCAGGAAAAGCTGTTATGTACATTGAGGTGCAAAAATAGTTGTTTAGAGGTGTTTCCCTATACTTGTGCCATATGCCCCAATAACCATATGCTAACACCCTTGATAAATCATCACAACTCTTCTAATACATGCCCATTCTTCCAATAAAGGTCTAAGCCAATACCTATGAAAGATGTCCCAATAGGGGAGAGGACCTAATCGTTGAGCACCCTAACTTTGCACTTCTCAAAATCCTACATGGAAATTTCAAATCACTCCCAATTTTTTTACAATAGCTTATTTGGCAAGTCCCATCCTTATTACTAAGGTTTCAGGGCCACATCAACATGCATTTTGCCAAGGTGTCCAAAACAGCCCAAAAAAAGTGAGATCGATACGAGTACACTACGTCATGTTTTATTGGTGCATTGATGTGCCATCATCACATGATTAGTTTCTTTTTGGAACTAAGGGATAAATTTTATTCAATTGCAATACTCCATCATCACATGATTAGTTTCTTTTTGGAACTAAGGGATAAACTTTATTCAATTACGGTAGTCAAACTATCAATACAATATTGTAAAAAATATTAGACATTAAATCAACTAGTATGTACATTCAATTAACAAGTACCATCACAACTGTTAAAATGGGCTCAACTAGTAGTCAATTCTCACCAAAAATAGTGATACAAATCTTCTAATTAGAAAAATGGTTTACTACACAAGCCAACTACCAGTACATGTGAAATATTATATTAGATTATAATTTTCCTGAATTAACGAGCCGCTATTAAAACATTGACAGCTAGTTAATAAAAAAAATAGGCATATAAATTTTATTCAATTACGGTAGTCACAACTATCGTTACAATATTGTAAAAAAATATTAGACATTAAATCAACTAGTATGTACATTTAATTAACAAGTACCATCACAACTGTTAGAATGGGCTCAACTAGTGGTCAATTCTCACCAAAAACAGTGATACAATCTTCTAATTAGAAAAAATGGTTTACTACACAAGCCAACTACCACTACATGTGAAATATTATATAGATTATAATTTTCTTGAATTAACAAGCTGCTATTAGAACATTGACAGCTAGTTAATAAAAAAAAGTCATATAAATTTTATTCAATTACAATAGTCACAACTATGGATACAATATTGTAAAAAATACTAGACATTAAATGTACATTTAATTAACAAGTACCATCACAACTGTTAGAATGGATTCAACTAGTGGTCAATTCTCAACGAAAAAAGTGATACAAATCTTCTAATTAGAAAAAATGGTTTACTACACAAGCCAACTACCAGTACATGTGAAATATTATATTAGATTATAATTTTCTGGAATTAAGAAGCCCCTATTAGAACATGGACAGCTAGTTAATAAAAAAATAGTCATATAATAATCTCAGTGATTTGAAATCTAAGTTCTTAATTATATTATCCATACAGTAAAATCCCAATAAAATAATTCACTGAAATCACAAGCTTCAGGTGCGATGGACTAGTTAACGCCTCCCTGGTACGGTGTGACCGATCACCAGAAATTAGAATATACTTTGTGTGTATATGCCCCACGTCAAATTGAGCTGTACGTCGTCGATTCCGGTAGCGTAAGCCATGACGAATTAGGCCACCACAGGTCCCACGTTCGAATCTCTACCACTCGCTTTGTTTACACGTGTACTTGTCCTACACAGCAGCCCAGCCAATTCCAAAATGCCTTTCACCTTCACAATAATATATAGGCACCCAAAGAACACCAGAGACATATCATTTGAGCTCTTGATAGCTTATTATTCAAGCGTTTTATGCATTTGCGTAAGGTCTTATCTTCTCTTCATCCATTATTGTGTGTAAGATGAATTGGAGTGGCAGAGATGGTGTTAATTTTATTTTCTCTTCATTCTCTCTTTTGTATGCTGTAAGGTGAACTGGATTGCAAGGGGTGGTGTTCAAATTTGAAGTATATCTAGGTATGAATATTAAATCTATGTTGTAAGAATGGACTCCACATTTATAATGAATCACTGTGACTGCTTGTTCAGAGTGTTATTAGAGTGCTTACATTTAAAATACAGGTTTTAGGGTTTTTCTCTGCTTGAAAGTACTTTATTTTGTGAATGAGTGAATTGAAATATTCCCCCACCATCACTTACATCAATGTATCATCAGACCAGGCTTCTATCTCAGACGACTGTCATGGGCTGTGCACCCATCTGGATATGTATATCTTTAGATTTACAAAGTTTTCTGTTTATAGTTGATAATAATGGATTCATCCGCTTCTGCGCTCTAGGATTTACGTTAAGATTTACTGGTCAATTATTTTTTTTGTTTTGTTCATTCAATTTTCAACAATTTGGGAGCGGATTAGCCTTTATATGCCGCTGAGCCGAATTGAGTATTTATCAACAATCTAGGAAGGTTGTCCATATTCCAGCTCTATAATCTGTAAAATACTAAAATGAGGATAAAAGGGTCCCTAGCCTGTAGAAAAGGACCAGAATCTTTCAGAAGATAAAAAGGCATCCATCTATACTTTTCTCTTCTTTTTTCAATAGACATTCTTCGACCCACTTTTTCGTCTGAGAAAAGGACAAAAAACACTTTAACTGTGAGGGGCAAACCCCATTATATCTGGTCTGCAGATTTGAATGTTGGTCGATCCAGTTAGGGCGGTCCATAGTATTAATTGCTTAAATTCATAAGGGCGTGAAAGATCTATACTTACAAATAAATCTATTAGCTGTCTTTTGCAAATGACATATGCACTATCTACATGCCTTTTCCAATATTTTATTGCAGGGCCCTACGTATCTCGTGTAATTAAAATCTGAACAAAATAGAATCTTCCTCTTCAAATTCAAAACAACATATTGCTTAGGATGTGGTCCCAAGGAGGGGTGCTACTGCTTCTATTTTAATCCACAGGTGGCCCTTTTGTACTTGGGAAAACTTGGAACAGTCCTTTAGCTTATCATTCATAGAGATTATTTTCAGGGAGACATGAGCAGGCTTTTGAATGGCTGGATTTTTGCAGTACCCACAGAGACAGTTTAGGTAAAAAAAATTCTGTTAAGTGGCAGCTTTCATGTGGCTTTTGTTGATCTTTATACATTCTCCCTAAAAAATTGCAAACAATTTGTCTTCATACAAAACGCCCATGGATTTTCCCAGTAGTACCGCAGAGAAAAATAGGAGTGCTTCTCCATGAAAGCATTGTCTTAGGAAGAGAATTTCCAAGTTGCTGAAAGTTTCGATCACCTGCTGGAGAGATTTTAGGAAGAGTAGTTTTGTGTTAGTTGGATACAGATTCTTAATAATGCTATAATTGAACAGAAAATTGAATGAACAACTGGAGGATTTTGCTACAAAATACTCCTTTATTTTATTATCTTGTGACTGCCTAAAAATTTGTAGCAAGCCCTCTCAATGTGACCACTACGTATGACAGCCTCAATGCTACTCTATTGTTGTTTTAAGGCACCCTTAACAGACCATGAATACTTACTATAATAATAATGATTTGTTGAGTATGTGTATTGTGCAACTACTGAATTTTCATCTATACATAATTATGCTCATAGATGGGACAATTAAACATTATTCATCTTAAGAGTTTAAACTACCAAGAGCTTCCACACATCAATTTATTTTCTTAATGGTGGTTACCTCATACTCCATTCACTCCTCCAGTGGCAGCTCCTTGTCACTGAATTACTCCTTGGGTCAAAATGGGATTTTCTCACTGCAGAAGGGGACTATGTGAAACCAAGCTTTGCAACTATCTTCTTGTTCCCCTAAATCAACATGTGCAGAACAGCAAGAATCATGAAATGATAACTCTGCTTCCCATAACCTTAATAAGTTAATACCATGTCATTGTTCTCATGGTCCAAGTGCAATTTGTATAAATCAGGTGCATTGGAAAGCATATTTGCAGTTTGCACAGCTGAGGTTTTGAGCCACCTCAAATACATTTCACCTGCCGATTGGCTGGTGCGGTCCAGCATCCTTCCTTTCCTCAGCTGCCGAATTCCTCCTACCTCAATGCCGTCCAAGCTTTTGGCTACCCCTGACATTCTCTGTATCAAAATCTGCATGATAGGTTAAGGATGTTGGAGCTGATATGATCAATTAAGGTCCTCTGCACTATTTAAGACCCCTTCTTGCTTGTCGTATTGCCTAAGGCCTTGATAGTTTGTTAGCTGGCATGCAGAGCTCAGTCAAATTGTCAAAGGGGAAGGAAGAAGGAAGGGGAGTTGCAATAACAATTAGATATTACTCTGCAAGGATTTACAGTGGGGAGGGAATCAATTGAAGAGCTGTCCTAGCACAGGGAGATGATGTTGATGTGTGGTAAGAAAGAAGTGGTGGGATAGATAAGAAAGGATTATTTGAATGGTTTTTTATATATAATGTAAAACTTTTTATTAATTTTTGTTTTTATCTTTATCAAAGTTACAATGAGACGGGCACTGGTACTGATAATGAGATGGGAATGGCTAATAATACAGCATTTTCGAAACAAGTTGGTGATGAACGCTTAGAAATAGAAAACACCCAAAAAAAATTATATTTAGACTTGCAATTAAAAAAAATTATATATTGGATATGCAAAATGTTTAAAAATAAAAATATTAATGTTTAAATGTTGAAATAGTTGTCAGCTGAAGAAAAGATTAATTATATTGACATTTGAGGATCATTAGCATCAAATAAAAAATTAAACCTTTAATTGTAATCACCACATCTTAAGTCTCATTATTGTTTTTCTTTGTCGACTACCTTTTTAGGGAATGATATCAAAATTTTCTGTCACAATGAAATTTGTAAATTTTTATACAAACAATATAAAATTACAAGTCTATTAGTGTATTCATTAGTTCTTTTAGCTTCTGTCAATCATATATCAGTGCTTTAGGAAAACCTGATGCAATTTAGGGGAGAGGAACCAGTAGTTGAGCTTCCCAACTTCATGATTCTCAAATCTTACGTGCCGCTTCCCAACTTCATGACTCTCAAAATCCTACATGCCAATTTCTAATCACTCCCAGTTTTTTACAGCAGCTTGCTTGGCAAGTCCCCTACTTATAAGTTATAACTATGGTTTGACGGCTGCATCATCGAATATGATGCCATATCAGCATGTTTTTGTTGATGTTCAAAAAAACCCAAAAAAGTTATATTGATGGTTGTGCACTAAGTCATGCTGTATTGGTGTACTGATGTGGCATTACCAGATATGTTGTTTTTTAGATCTTAGGAATACAGTTCATTTGATATGAATACTCATGATCAACACTAAAAAAATTTAAAGTCACAACTACGAGTGCTATATTATTTAAAATATTGGATATTAAATCAACAAATGTTATCACAACTATTGAAACATGCTCAACAATTGGACCCTGGCCCCCTAAATAATGTATTTGAGAAACTTCCCAATTTGCTTCTAAATGACATATAGAGATTCAAAGAAACTTCAGCTGAAATCTCCCAATGTGTGGAGACCTAACTATTTGGTTCTCCAAGATGGTGATGCATTTTGGAGACAGAAGACACGTTAGGTTACGTGTCTCTGGGTAGCTATCATTTCTATTCCTTTTTTCAAAATTGGGGTTGTCATCTTAGAGTGAGAGTCTTTGGGGAAAATCTTAACTACCATAACCTTTCGACCTTTCCCTACTTTTTCTTAGCACAACTCCTAGATTTGCTGCCAAATAAACATTCTGATTTCCTTCTCTTCATCCACTGCCGCTCTTCGTTAATGGTCTGCTTTAGATGTTAGGATGAGATTTTAATACAATTCATTGTATTGACTATTATCTGCGAATCCTCATCAATTATTTACTCGCCCTATTTTTTTCACAACAGTGTTTTCGATTCCAAGAAGCATGGTCATAGATTGAAGCACGGTCATAGATTGTGCTTGATTACTGGTGTCCTTACCTACATCCGTGGCCAGTAATTTTTTTGGCTGGAATCATTTATCCCTCAACATACATTGACTGCAAGCTAGGCCCGGATTTATCTTTGCAGCTGTAGGGAAACCTGTAGGGAGAGTGGTCCATTTTTCTCCAATTTTCTTTGGCTTGATCACCCTCCTTCTTACCCATTGGAGCAGTTTGGAATTCCATACAAAATTAATTAAAGAGTTTATGTTGGTATCTTAGGATTTGTTCATGTATTCATGTTGATTCTGTATATTAGGATCATTTGACACCGTTCAATTTATTTTCTTTTTCTTCAATTTGACCTTACATTCACAGCAATCTAGAAAATAATACACATTTATCTACAGGGAAGCTTTTCTCCACAATCTTGACATGCTTTTCTTTTTGAATCAAGTAGTGTGAACTGAAATGTCAAATCAAAAACCTAAGACAAATTGTTTCACAATAAAATCATGTGTTCAAATTTTGTATGTGATGGACTCCTCAAATCTTAAATATACTAGAAGTACATGTAGGTTGTTAAAACTAGTCAGTGAGGTGAAATTTCGACATGATAATCAAATATCTTTCAATTGTATTTTAAAAATATATGGTTATTTGTAGTCATTTTGGCTAACCTGCATACATTGTTGCATTTCTCTGCAGGCCAAGACGTATGTGTTATAACTATTCATTGTAGCTTCAACACAGTCTTCAACGTCTAATTCGATAACCTTTCTGATGCGAACCCAAGTGAGGTACTACTTGGAGCTTAAAGTTTGGATGACTCTCTTCCGTTTTCTCTACTGGGTATTGGGGGGTAACAATAGCATTCAAAGGGATGTTACACAGTGGAATTGGGTATGCAAGCTGAAGGAAACCGACATCTTGTGAGAATTTATGGCGGCTCTGCTAGATATTGCTTGATTGAGAAAGCTGAGCTACAGAGGGGGGAATCTTTAGTTAAACATCTCTAAGGGCTGAATGGGACATGGATGGACACACGGAGTTTCAATCGGTTTCATTGGGTAAGTTACCCAAAGAGAAATCGGGGTCTTTCCTGCATCGGCTTATTGCAGGGAAAGAAAGTGATCTATCTATCGCCAAGAAAAGCTTTGGGGATCCTGCCAATGTTGTTTTGGGTCAATCTAGCTTGCAACCAAATTCTTCTTCTGAACAATGGGCTAAAGGTCATTGGGACTCCAATAGCTGGGATTGGGATGGTGTATCATTTTTAGCAAAACCAAAAGGTAAATGCTTGACTACAAATGAGCCTGAACAACTGCATGATTCTGAGAATATAATTAAAATTGATGGCCTCTGGGATCATTCAGATGTTTCTTTAGGAGTGCTACAATTTGGAACTGATGAATTTCAAAGGACAGGTGATCCCTCTTCAAATCTTAAGAGGAAGCAGTTTTTCAATGCAAGCAGACAGGTTTTGGATACCACAAAGCCCTATTTTAGAGACAGTTCACCAGGGGAAAATTCGGAAAGTTTAAGTTTGAATCTTGGTGGCATGCCCTATTCATGTACTGATGACAGTGAGAATAGACACACCAAATGCAGTAGACCTGATTCTCCAGGCAAGGGTCATCCAGTGTGTCAAGTAGACAATTGCCATGTCAACCTGACAGATGCTAAGGATTATCACCGACGTCATAAAGTGTGTGAGACGCATTTCAAAGCAAACAAAGCCCTTGTGAATCGGTTAATGCAACGTTTTTGTCAACAATGCAGCAGGTTGGTTCACAGACACTGGTTCACAATTATTGAGATTGTCTGGTTGGTAACTTTGTAGTTTCTGTCATTGTATTGAACTAGTAAACTTATGTGCAATGCAGATTTCATCCAATTGAACATTTTGATGATGAGAAGAGAAGTTGTCGAAGAAGACTTGCAGGGCATAACAGGAGGAGACGAAGGACTCGATTTGAGGATGTGCAATGCAAACAACTTATTCAGGAGGGAACTGACCAGACACTGAACAAATTGGACATAGTGCATCTAATTGGCATCCTATCTAAGATTCAAGGTAAGGGTTCCATAGTGTGGAGTCTACATAACAGTAGAGTATGCTAATTCTTCTCATAGTGTACAGTATTCTAAGTTTTTTTCCTGAACCGGAGGTTTCTGTTATTTTTGTAAGAGGTTTTGATTGGACAGAAGGCCTCACACATCATAATTGTGTTACTAAATGTATTGCCGAACAGGGGAAAGGTTGGTGGATCAATCAAATCCGGATTGCAATTATATTTTGCAGTGCTTAAAAGCTGCAAATTTAGTATCCCAAAATGGTCAGATCAGTGATAAGGACTTAAACAATGCACACAATCAACCAGACATGGATGCAATCATGCATTCTTTCCAAACCATTGCCCATCAATCATCTCAAATGAATGCATCATTACTCCCAATTATTTCAGCATTTGCTGGCTGTTCAGCTGATGCTCTAGCTCTTCTACTTCGTATGGTTTCAAGAGACTATAGTTTTCCAATGGTACATCCATCTCCTGAGCCATCAACAAATCAGAATTTGCAGACCATAAAACAAAACTATTTCTGCAAATCTGGGATTGTGAGTGAAAAGAGTAATTCAGCAATTTTAAATGGAACTGTGGAGAGATATCCTTCTGCAAATGGTCATTCACCTAATATATGTAAATTTTCAGGCCAGATTTCTAGTCCTTCAGATGGTGATAATCAGTACTTAACAGGAAAGATCTGTGATGTTGTGGAGGAAACATATCCATCAATTGGCCCATCATCACTTTTACAAATGTCACCTCCAGTTTTACAGAACTTGTTGCCTCATCCTGAGAACACAAGAGATTCAAAATCTAGTGCTCATAAAATGGAGCATAAACCTACTTTAAGCAAAGAAAATGCTTCAAAAAGTACACTCATTGGATCAGATTTCAAGAGTAACACACTGAGTTATTTGAGCGGAACCCCTAACATAGGGAAAGCTTCGCAGAAAACTGGTAGCAATTGTTTATCTGGATCAAATGAGGCACTCTACTCAAGCTTTGAGGTACTTTCTTCCTCTTAGTTCTTTGGGACTGTTCATTTCTTTTGAACTGCATGGCCAGTGGAAACTGCATTGTAATGTCCCCTGTCAGAATGAATACATGTATTGTTTTCCTGGATCATAGTTAAAGAAACAAAATTAGAGAATTTCATAATTGTTCATAAATCTGTTTTTGAGATTATTATAATTATTATTGCCTTAGATATTTTGAGGTAAAGAAGATCCCATTGAGTCTTTTGGTAGGACTTTGGCTCGTAGTCCAAAGCTCCTCCTTGGTGACTACCATGAGGGTCTGCATAACCATATTTCCAATCATATCATGCCAGTCTTTTGGAGGACGTTGTAGTGGGGTCCCATGACTCAATCGGTTTAAGCCCAAGAGAGGTGATTTCCTCTCTTGCCTTAGCCATCAGCCCTACCTTCTTACCTACCTAATCTTAGTCCAAAATGCTGAGATTGGATATATTCATCAACATATATATTTCGTTATGTTTGAATTCTTTATCATTGCAATTCTTGGTTGTTTCTGTTCTGTATGGATTTGCTGTTTGAACTGTTCTGTATTTTACCAGTTGAAATTAAGTTGACTGATGTAAGTATTTGTATATTTATTTTTGTTAGATTCATTTTATAAATTCCTTGATTATGGTATGCACAACATATTATGGTTTGATAGAATGAGTATAGACACACTTACCTGTAGTTTATGCGCTCCCATAACACTCTGCTTCTGTTACTTCCTGTGATCGGGTTCCATACACAATTGCCGGCTTACTTCTGGTGCCGTGACTGGCTTATTTTTTCCCATGCTGGGCTCTTTAACGTCTTCATTGTGGCTATTTTGTTTTCCACTCTTCCGCAACGTATTGTCCACCTCCTCCTTTAATCTTTTCTTTCCTTTCGATAACGCTCCAATGAATCGTGGGTGACAACATGAGGTGGCATGCCAGTTCGGAGTCGCGCCAGTGGTTTCTTGTGGTGTTTTGTCTATTTCCATTGTTTTTATTCTCCTTCGTTTCAATGCTTTCTGTATTTTCTTTCTTCCCATTTCTGTGTCTCGTGTCTCTTTTAATATGTGCTTTCTTCATGGTCACGACCCTTCATGGCGTCGACCCATGTTAGAAGATAATGACTATTTGTTATTATTTGATTACTATTACTGTTTGTATTCCTGGAAGGTGGAATTCAAAATTCGGTTCGCGCAAAGTCGGATTCGATTCAAATTCGCTCAAAATTCTGTCACGATTAGGTAAATTCGCTCAAAATTCTCTGAGAAGGACCCTATAAGAATTTTGGACAAATTTGGAAGACTTTTGATTTGGACAGAGGAACCCAAAACGAGTTTGGGCGAATTTGACTGAAAATGTCATTTTCATTGAATTTTTCATAAAGTTTTTTTTGCCAATTTAGGTCTATTCGACCCTCCAACCCTAAAAGTGACCACTAAAAAGACCAAAAGGGTTGTTTTATATGTGATTTGTGCATTTGTGAATGAAAAGAAAAACTTGTTGCCTCCACTTGTGTATTAACTTATTTGCTGCTGCATATATATATATATATATATATATATATATATATATATATATAAAATCTTGTACAGATGAACCCAACCTAAAAAAAATTTAGACGAATTTCGAACCCGCATCCATATTGGAATCCGAACCGGCAACTTAGATATATTACTATTTGAAGAATAATTAATCTACTAAAAGTACTAAGGTATAACAATTTAATTTACTTTTTAATAGAAAATTATATAACTATTAAAAAAATTAAATTTATTTTTATTGAAATTTTAAAAAATTGTTAAAAAAATTATTTTTATATATAAATTATAAATTTGAAAACTTAAATTTAAAATAAAATAAAATATATTACAGCTTGAAAATGAAATGGAAAACCTTTCAAAACATTAAAAATATGCTTACCACATTTATTGATGTAAACAAAATAAAAAATTAAATTTATCACAAAACAAAATGAGAATCCAATTCACTGCAAAGTCGGATTCGGTTCGAATTCGCTCTAAATTCTGCCACGGTTAGGTAAATTTGGAAGACTTTTGATTTGGACAGAGGAACCCAAAACAAATTTGGGGCAAATTTGATTGAAAATGTCATTTTCATTGACTTTTTCATAAAGTTTTTTTGCCAACTTAGGTTTATTCAACCCTCCAACCCTAAAAGTGACCACTAAAAAGACCAAAAGGGTTGTTTTATATATGATTTGTGCATTTGTGAATGAAAAGAAAAACTTCTTGCCTTCATTTGTGTATGAACTTATTTGCTGCTGCATATATATATATATATATATATATATATATATATATATATATATATATATATATATATTTATTTATTTATTTAAAAAATCTTGTACGGATGAACCCAAAACAAATCCGAACCCAACCCAAAAAAAATCTAGAGGAATTTCAAACCCAAAACTCGAATCCGCATCCGTTCCAAAATCCGAACCGGCAACTTAGTAAATTATTAATTATTTATTATTATTTGTATATATATTAATATTATTATTGTATTTATATTTATATACATTGATTAATAGTAATTATTTTATTTATTGTTTATTATTTTACTTTTATTTAATTGGTGATGTTGATTATTCATATGTTAATTTATTAATCTTAATTAATTAATTGTATTGATCATTCTCTATAGATTCAATAAATTAGTATTATAATCATTTAATTAATTGTATGGACCATTCTTCATATATTAATCAATAAATTAGTGTTATTGTACAGGCATTAACTAGGTCATGACAGTCCGCCCCTCTCGAGATTTGCTTGCCCTCAAGCAATTGTTGAGTGAATAATGGTTTCCTCTCCCACCCATGTAGCATCTTCCTCCGGTAGATTTTTCCATTTTACTAGGCATTCTGAAATAGTCCTATTCCTCAATCTCTTTTCGCGTCTATCCAAGATAACTTCGGGTTCCAGGATGAGTTTTCCTTCATCATCTAGAGGTGGTAGTGAAATGCATGGATTGATTTGTTGCCCTAGGACTCTCTTGAGTCTGGATACATGGAAAATGTTGTGGATTTTGCTGCTTTCAGGCAACTCAATCTCATAGGCTACTTCTCCGAATCTCTTCAAGACTTTGTATGGCCCATAGAATCTAGGTTTTAATTTTTCTATTCCGCTCTTTTTGATTGAAGTTTGTTTGTAAGGTTGAAGCCTTAAGAAAACCATATCTCCAACTTCGAATGTCCTCTCGATGTGTTTCCGATCAGCATAGATCTTTTGTTGATTTTGAGCATGGTGAAGATTGTCTTTTAGGGTTTTTAACAAAACCATATTATGTTGCATAAAATCTTTAGCCTTTGGTACTTTACTATCCATAGAGATCAAGTTCCCAAAGGAGACGGCCTTGTATCCATATTGATATAATGCTTCAAAGGGACTCATGTTGATTGACATGTGATGAGTAGTGTTGTAATAATATTCTCCTAAATGCAACCATTTGATCTAGGCTCTCTGCTGGCCAGTGACATAATTCCAAAGGTAGCCTTCTATCCATTTGTTTATGATTTCTGTTTGCCCATCTATCTGGGGGTGGTAATTGGTGCTAGGGGTTAAGTTCGTTCCCGTTAGTTGAAATATCTCCTGCCAGAATTGACTTAGGAACCGACTTTCCCTATTGCTAATTATGTTCCTTGGTACTCCATGGAGTCTAAAGATTTCTTTGAAGAAAACCACTGCTATTTGTGGGGCCTTGTAGCCAGTCGCTATTGCAAAGAAGCGTGCATACTTAGTTAGCCAATCAACCACCACATAGATGCAATCCTTTCCTTGTACCTTAGGGAGTCCTGTGATGAAATCCATTGAAATGCTCTCCCATTTTTGTTCAAGGATGGGTAGTGGTTGCAAAAGTCATGCGGGAGGGTTTTGTTCTTCTTTATTCCTTTGGCAAATCATACACTCTTGGATGTATTTCAACACATCCTTTTTAAGACCTTTGCATGAGAACCTTTCTCTTATTTGTTTATAGGTCTTATAGAATCCCGGATGCCCTGCTAGGGGATTATCGTGGTATTCCTTCATAATTTTCCCCTTCACTTTTGAGTTAGGAACAAGGAATATTCTTCCTTTGTACAAAATGAGCTCATCCACTATCTTGAAATCATCATTGGATATTGACCCTTCAAACATCTCACTAGCCTAGGGATCTTTTGCATATTCTGCAGTGATGGCAACCTTCCACTCCCCAATGATGCTAGTTATGGTATTTAAGTAGCCTCGGCAGGACAAGGCGTCGGCTACCACATTATTAGTACCTTTGACATACTCGATATCAAAATCATAAGCCTAAATTTTACTGACCCATTTTTGCTGACGATCATTAAGGTCCTTTTGGTTCATAAAGAATCTTAAGCTATTATGATCTATTTTAACATGGAACTTTCCACATACTAGGTATTGTCTAAATTTGGCAAGGGCATGCATTATTGCCAACATTTCTTTGTCATAGGTGGAGTAATGTTTCTCCATACTTGTATGCTTGCGGCTTTCAAAAGCAATCGGGTGTTTATTTTGCATGAGGACAGCTCCTATCCCCTTTCCTGAAGCATCACGTTGAAGTTCGAATGATATTGTGAAATCTAGGATGGCTAATACTGGGCATGTGCTCATAGCCTCTTTCAATTTCTCAAATGCTTGTTGTGTTGTATCACTCCACATAAAGGCTCCTTTCTTAGTTAAATTTGTCAAGGGGGCAGCTATTCTGGAGAAACCTTTGACAAAGCATCTATAGTAACTACATAATCCCACGAATCCCCTAAGTTGAGTTAGGGTCTTGGGTTTTGGCCATTCTTTAATGGCTTTGATTTTCTCATCATCGACACTAACCCCTCTTGAGTTGATTTTATGGCCTAAATAAAGAATCTCTTCAAGTTCCAAATTCACATTTTGATGCTTTAGCAAATAGTGATTCTGATTCCAAGATGTTTAGGACTTCTTCAATGTGTCTGAGGTGTTCTTCCCATGTTTTACTATAAATGAGGATATCATCAAAGAATACAAGTAGGAATTTCCTCAATTGCTTCCGAAAAATGTGATTCATACATGATTGGAAGGTGGCAGGTGCATTGGTGAGACCAAATGATAAAACTAAGAATTCAAAATGCCCGTAATGACATCTAAAATCTGTTTTATGCACATCCTCTTCTCTCATTCGTATTTGATGATATCCTGACCATAGGTCAATTTTTGAGAAATATCGGGCTCCATGTAGTTTGTCGATTAGCTCATCAATCCTTGGTATGGGATATCTATTTTTTATAGTCTTCTTATTGAGGGCTCTGTAATCTATACACATTTTGAATGTTCCATCCTTCTTTTTTACCAATACTACTAAAGATGCAAAGGGACTAGTGCTGGGTTAAATGTGTCCCATTTCTAATAGTTCCTTGATAGTATTCTCTATTTCCTCCTTAAACTAGTGAGGGTATCTGTAAGGTGTGGTAATGACTGGCCTGGCACCTGCTTCCAATTCTATGGTATGTTCAAATCCTCTTTAGGGGGAAGTCCCGGGGGAATATCTTCGAAGATTTTTTTGTGCTTTCTTAAGATAGGGTGGATATCTTCATGAATTGTTTGGTCTTGGGGTGAAGATCTGTCCAAAATCATACATTGTGTAATCCATTCGGCTTGGTTATGTCTGAAAATTCTCTCCATTCTATTGCATGACACTACCTTGGGTGATCCATTAGGTAGTCCCTTCAGGGTAACGTCCTGCCCCTTATATTTGAAGTAGATTTCTAGGTTTGGATGGTCCATAGTAAAACACCCCAGTGAGTGTATCCAAGGCATTCCTAGAATTATGTCATATTGTAGATTTACCACATAGAGGTCCCTCTTAATGGTGTGTTCTCCAAAAGTGATTTCTAATTGTTGTATAATGTGAGTACATTGATCAATGTTCCCATTTGCTAGAGCCACCTTGAATCCTTTAAAGGTTTTAGTTTCTAGCTTCCTTTTTGTTACCAGACTTTTACTAATAAAGTCATGAGATGCTCCACTATCTACTAAGGCAACTACCCCTTGTCCTTTGAGGGTGCCCTTGATTCTAAAGGGTCAATTTTTGTTGACTTGAGAAATCATGGCGAGGGATCCTTGGTCTTCTTCTTCTTCAACTCTAGTTTTTTTGTTTGGACCCTCTTCATCTGTCTCTTCTACATTATACATATGGCTCCCTTTCTTACATATGTGGTGAGGTCCCCAAGGTTCCTTGCATTTGAAACATAGGTTTTTCCTTCTTAGTTCCTTACGCTGCCTATCCATTTCCATTTCTTTACATTTGTGACCTCTTTCCCAAGGTTCTTTGCAAAAGTAACATGGCCTCTTGTTGGATGTTTCCTTCTTATGTTTTTCTTCCTTTGTTGAGAAATTTTTGAAGTGATCCTTAGATGTTTGAGCATCAAATTTCCTTGCTTTAGAGATTGCCTCACACAAGTTTGTAGGTTTGAAAGCACCTGACCGTGCTACAGATTGATTCCTTTAACCCCTCTATAAATAACTATGTGTGTCTTTCTTGTGAAATTTCAAGCACCATAACTGATAACTTTTGAAATTCATTCGCAAACTCCTCTACTATTCCTTTCTGTTTCATTTGGGTCAGCTCCTTGAAGTACCATTGCGGGTGTCTTTGATCAAATCTTTTGATGAGTTTTTGAGTGAATTCCTCCTATGAAGTTATAAGTTGGTGACTCTAGGTAATAAGTCCATAATGCCACCATTCGTGGGTTGTTCTTGCCAAATGGAGCACAGCGAATTTAATTGCGTCCTCCTCTGTCATGGGGCTTAGTGATAGGTATGTATCTAGTTTTTGGATCCAGGCACGGGCAGAGATTTTTTCACTCCCATCAAAGTTGGGTAAGGTTACCTTATTAATTTTTTCTTTAAGGTTTTAATCACATTGCTTTCTTTTTTTATTGGTTTTCATCTTGGCATCATAGTAGTCTTTAAAGGACATATGATTTCTTAATTCGGGGGCTAATTAAGAATATGCTTCTAAGATTTCATCTACAATATCGCTAGAAGATTCATTTGCTTCACTTTCTTCTTCCTCTGGGTATTCTCTAGGTAAAAAGAAGGGTCTTGATGGTCTTGGATAGGATAATCTTGGGGAAAGGTTATGGTTATTTTCGGAATGGTTAGAGTTTGCATCTCTTCCATTGGTTGGGTTGGGTCTAGATATATTATTACTCGTGCTTTGTATGGCTTTGAGGAGAAGTTGATTTTGTTCCATGAGGGCTTGGGTGGATTGAGCAGTTTGTTCCATGAAGGCTCTTATCTCGTTGCTTAGTTGGTTGCTCATTTTCTTACCCTTTCTCTGATATGTTTTCATAAACTATTTAGCACAGGATGGCAAGAAGGTTTGCTCTGATACCACTGTAATGTCCCTGTCAGAATATACATGTATTGTTTTCCTGGATCATAGTTAAAGAAACAAAATTAGAGAATTTCATAATTGTTCATAAATCTGTTCTTGAGATTATATTATTTTTATTATTATTATTGCCTTAGATATTTTGAGGTAAAGAAGACCCCATTGAGTCTTTTGGTAGGACTTTGGCTCGTAGTCCAAAGCTCCTCCTTGGTGACTACCATGAGGGTCTGCATAACCATATTTCCAATCATATCATGCCAGTCTTTTGGAGGACGTTGTAGTGGGGTCCCATGACTCGATTGGTTTAAGCCCAAGAGAGGTGATTTCCTCTCTTGCCTTAGCCATCAGCCCTACCCTCTTACCTACCTAGTCTTAGTCCAAAATGCTGAGATTGGATATATTCATCAACATATATATTTTGTTATGTTTGAATTCTTTATCATTGCAATTCTTGGTTGTTTCTGTTCTGTATGGATTTGCTGTTTGAACTGTTCTGTATTTTACCAGTTGAAATTAAGTTGACTATGTAAGTATTTGTATATTTATTTTTGTTAGATGCATTTTATAAATTCCTTGATTATGGTATGCACAACATGTTATGGTTTGATAGAATGAGTATAGACACACTTACCTGTAGCTTATGCACTCCCATAACACTCTACTTTCATTACTTCCTGTGATCGGGTTCCATACGCAATTGCTGGCTTACTTCTGGTGCCGTGACTGGCTTTTTTTATCCCACGCTGGGCTCTTTAACGTCTTCCCTGTGGCTATTTTGTTTTCCACTCTTCCGCAATGTATTGTCCACCTCCTCCTTTAATCGTTTCTTTCCGTTCGATAACGCTCCAATGAATTGTGGGTGACAGCATGAGGTGGCATGCCAGTTAGGAGTCGCGCCAGTGGTTTCTTGTGGTGTTTTGTCTGTTTCCAATGTTTTTATTCTCCTTCGTTTCAATGCTTTCTCCGTATTTTCTTTCTTCCCATTTCTGTGTCTCGTGTCTCTTTTAATATGTGCTTTCTTCATGGTCGCGACCCTTCATGGCGTCGACCCATGTTAGAAGATAATGACTATTTGCCATTATTTGATTACTATTACTGTTTGTATGTATCCATAAATTATTAATTATTTATTATTATTGAAAATGAAATGTAATATTTAGAAGCCTATGCACCCACATCTTTCAAACAAGTTTCACTAAGTGACACTCATTATTTCAACTGCAGAACCAAACAGATCGGATTGTATTTAAACTTTTTGGCAAAGATCCAGGTGACTTTCCCCTCGCACTAAGAACACAGGTGAGAAATTCTCCTGAAATAATTTTATGAGATTTTGAATGCCTCGTATAATCAAAAGAACAATGTTTCAAACAAGCCAAATTGTCAAAAGTATTGCATCATTCTTTGGTTTGAGAATTGCAATTTTAATTTGTGATTCAGATTATTGAATGGCTTTCACAAAGTCCATCTGATATGGAAAGTTATATTCGACCTGGTTGTGTGATACTTTCCATTTATGTAGCCATGACATCTTGTGCTTGGGAGCAGGTAAGGTTTTTGACACCAATTATGTGCTTAGCTTCCCAATCCTTTAATATATTATGATTCAATGCACTCATTTAAAAGTATGCTTGTTATGCAGCTAGGTAATAGTTTGCAAGAAAGTTTGGAACACCTTGTCGCTAGCCATGAGACTGATTTCTGGAGAACTAACAAGATACTTGTTCAAGTGAAACAACGGTTGGCCTCTGTCAGAGATGGTAGTCAACTTGCACGGGATATTTCCATGTGATGGAAAACCTTCCTTTTTGAATTTTTTAATCTTGGACACTTGAATTTATTATTAACATCATTATTTCAAATTTTTGGACATGAGAATTTCTACTTCCAGGCAAGCTAATATGGCAACATTTTTCAGGTAAGATTCGATTGAGTAAGATGTTGATGCCACTAAATGCCCCTGAGATTTACTCAGTATGGCCAATTGCAATTGTAGCTGGTGAAGAAACTACTTTAGTTCTAAGAGGCCGCAACTTGAATGTTCCTGGCACAAAGTAAGTTTAACTTAATATTTCAAGTTTGAACAAAACACAGTTAAATCATGAAGCTAGCTTTGTTGGCTTATCCGAAAGAGAGATGATATGACCAGTGCTCAGGGCTGTAAATGCAGATTTCTCTGTGCTTACAAAGGAAAGTATACCTTTGCAGAAGTTCCGGAGCGAGTTGAGGAGTCAAATGTTTATCCCAGAATGACGCATGAGCAGACGAAACAGTTGCTCAGAATTTCAGGGGGTCCAGCTAATGTATTGGGCCGTTGCTTCATTGAAGTAGGGATTTCATGTTTAAAACCATTATGTTACTTAGAACATTGTGATACTCTGCGATTTAAACAATGATGGTCTCAGCTGCCTCATTCTTGTGCTTGGACTGCCTTTTCTTGGTTTAGACTGATGAAGGTGTCATTTCTCACAAGAGAATTTCGTATGGATTTTTTTCAGGTGGAACACATTCTCAAAGGAAATATCTTCCCTATCATTGTTGCAGACAGCGCCATTTGTATGGAGCTGCAGAGTCTTCAACTGGAAATTGGTGATTTAACCATGGCAGTAGGAAGCACTGATGTGGTCTCTTTTGATGATCATGTGCTGGATAATGTTCAATTAGGATATAAAATGGAGACCCTCTGTTTTCTGAATGAATTGGGATGGCTTTTCCAAAGAAGCAACTGGGAGACAAAGTATATTGGAAACTCTCCAACCACAAAATTTTCAGTTTCTCGCTTTAGAGGCCTCTTGATATATGCCGTAGAACATGATTGGCGTGCTTTGATGAAAAGGCTGTTGGACTTATTCTTTATCATGAATGTAGGGCAGGAGGGACTATCCCAGGAGGCAATAGAAAACTTATCGGAAGCAAACCTCCTACACAGAGCTGTGAAACGAGAGTGTAGGCAAATGGTGGATTTGCTTTTGCACTATTCACCACCTTCAAATCGTAACCATGATTTAAAAAACAGCTTCAAATTCACTCCAGATATGGCAGGTCCGCTTGGTCTGACACCACTACATGTAGCTGCCACTATGCAAAATGCTGAGGATATGGTGGATGCATTGACTAGTGATCCACATGAAGTGAGGAAAAATGATTTACAGTTTTTTCATTTGAAAATAGTGGTATTTAGAGATGTACCCTTTTCTCTTATTTAAATTACTCTTTTGCGGTCTTTCTTGTGTAGGTTGGTTTATATTCTTGGAGCTCAATCTTAGATACAAATCAGAAGAGTCCAGAAACCTATGCCAGGTTACAAAGTAATCTATCATATATACATATGGTACAAAAAAAACTTTCTATCAAGAGAAGTTCCCAGGTAATGATTAGAATTTGGGATGCAAAAGCATCTTTGAATGAACCCACAACACCTGGTGGAGCTAGTGCAATTACAAAGGGGACAGAGCTGGCACGGCTTCCACTGCAACAATCAAAACCCCCATGTTCAGAAACATGTGGTAGACGAGTAAGAGCAACCACGAGCCTTCATGGGAGCTTATCTCGTCCATTTCATTTTTCTCGTCTTTACATTGCAGCAGTGTTCGTCTGTGTATGCCTCATCTTCAAGGGTCCACCTCAAGTTGCTTCTGTCTTCCCTTTCAAGTGGGAAAATGTAGATTTCGGTCTGCTCTGAAGTTTATTGTAATACCCTTAAAAACTATATGGTCTCTAGATTATCCTAAATGTTAGCATAGGTGATATCCTCAATGTTGGTATGGGTGTTTTATGGACCTGGTACAAACTTGTTCTTTATATTGTTATATCGTACTTGTAGTAGATAAATGATGAGCTCGATTAGTATTTCATCCTGCCGTGCTTGGCTATTACCTGAGAATTGCCATGCAATCAACATTGGTAAATCCTAATCATTTTATATTTTAGCTGGCGACTAAATATTCTTAGAAGACGATGAAATAATGGTTAGCTGGAGCAGATGGAAGGAAACCTGTGTTGTTCCATATTTAGGATGGACTTGTAGTAAATTTGCAGTGTTCCGTAAAGAACAAAGTAGATTACTAGATAAAGCTAAATTGAATGTGTCTTGGCATTTGGCAGCTTGTTCTTGACAATTTATTCTTTGATGCACTTTTTTTTGAAGTTAAATATTCTCTATTAACTTGAACTGGGGATAAAAAGATACATGCGCAAAAAGTTCAAAATGTGAGACGCCATCTGGTCCCTGACATGCTTATGAGCTATTTTCCATTGTATTTTGGGGATGGCAGGATGTGTTTCAGTGATGGCAGTTTGGGAACTTTTGTTGGGACAATGGGGAGATTACTATCTTAGTTGTGATTTCTATTAATAGAATGTTTGCAATTCACAAGCTTTATCCTACTCTGCTATATACATGCATAAAAGTAATATGTTATTTTCTTAGTGTCATGCATGGGCTCTCTTGAACTTGTGGTTTTTATGTGGGATGGTTGTAACCCCCAAGATTTCTATTAGTGGCATATCTTTATGGCTTTGCTGTTTTCCACACAATTTGGATGTATGCACATAGATTATCTATAGTTTTAGAATAATCAACATGCCTCTCAAATGTTTCATCCTAAAGAGGGAGATCATTGGGAGAAGTGTTAAAAATATCTTCCCACACCAATATGTCCTCATTAGGGAGAGAAACTTGGAGAGAGGAATCATTAAAAGGTTCATAAAGGGAATTATCATTTATCCTAAATTCTTGTAGTTGAAGACCCATCCTCTTGCACCTAAATATTCTAGTAAGGGAGATTATTGAATCTTTTCTTGCACTAGAATGTCATAATAAGTAGGATACAAATTAAGTATATCAAAGTCAGGGACTAAATGACTATTCAATGACATTAAAGTCTTGTAAAAAGAAATTGGACATGTTTGTCAAGATTTTTAATTTTTTGATTTTTTAATCTAAGAAAAGAAAAATGTGCAATGAAATAATCTAATCTAATGAAACAAAGCTTTCAGATGACTAATTTAAACACACAACAATGCATGAAAAGAAATGTTTTTGTATTTTCGTATTGTTTTGAAACATGCAAATTAGAAAATGCAATGCAAGAATGTTGGGTTCACTAAAATGTAATGTTGGGAAATAGAGTTCACTAGCTTGTGCATGCAAATTAGGAAACTAGACCCATTTATATTTTGATTACATTTAGAATATAGAGCCACTGAGGGATAAGTATGATTGACTAACAATTTTCTCAAAAGAGTCAATCCAATATCATACTTGTAAGACTTCTATTCCTTCATTGCTATGAATATCAGATTAGGTATTTTGAAGGGCTATGTGATTAGGATCTAGGCACAAATAACTAACAATGATTGGAATAGAAATTTGAGAACTATAGAGCATGTACAAAAATGAAAGGGAAATTATTTTGTGCGCCGCCTGTATTTAAAATCTAGATTGAAATATGGAGGTCAATGGCGAGCATGGTGACCTTGTCCAAAAAATTGGTCCACTTCGCAAGTTTCAAGATTTGGGGTTTTGGTACTTTGCACGGGGCTCCTGGTGAAATACAATTGCTTTTAGGAGGTCAAGATTGCTTCAACCAACCTTGTCCTAGTATGAGGTTGTGGATCTGGGTCTGTGCCTATGGCTTGAGTTGATTTTTTCCTCTCCCACTTGTTAGGACTTGTAACCAGACCTAGATTTGTATTCAAGAGGAGAAAAATGATTTTGGGGTTGTATAGGGGTTTGCCTTAGTCAAACCCAAGGTTGGAACTCTAACCCCACAACAATGATGAATTGAAACAGAAACTTGAATTGAAATGCTTGAATGCAAATGTTTGAATTGAAAAAAGTATACCTCCAATTCATGATGTTGTCTTCTGTGTTTGCATTTTCTCATCGCTTATTTTATATTCGAGTATACTCTATATATGATTTATCCTGTGATTATTCGCATGTTAATTTGTATTGGCATGCATGAGATACATTTGGTTATCATTGTGTTCTTTCTTGTCATGTTGATATCACTGTAGATGTGGATAATAGTTTGTTTTTGTGATTTTAGTGATAATCATATATGCATGATGACTCTATGATGATATGACATGATTTTATATGTTGATGTTTGGATTGTATTATAAGGATATTTTGGTTATACTGAGCTTGATGTGGTTTCATGATAATACATTGATCATCCTATGATGGTTTGATGAGATATAATGTTTTTTTATCATGTTTTGATATTGACCTAGTTTGGGGATAGTTATATACTCATTGTTGTAGTGAAATGATATTTAATGTAATTGAACTAGATGAGATTACAATCAATGTGCTTTAAATGATGTTTAATGTGAAAAGGATAACATCATATCATTCAAACATATGATAATTCATACAATGTCAGAATTTCCCTTGGTTTTTTTACTATGCTTTTATATATGCGCTTTGACTATTTTATACATGCATAAGCAAATACACTTGACTTGCAAATGTATTACTATTGATAGGTTCTAGACATTGACTCCACCTGGCTTCAGACGTCTAAGTGTGTCCACATCCTGAATGGTGGTTTTAGGAGATGGCCATATTGACTATTCATATTGCATATCCTATTTATTGTTCTTGTACACACTAAGATGTGCACTTCTCTAAATCATTGGTTCCAAGAGAATCCATGGATTGGAAACCTTGAGAAATTGATTTAGAGCTCCCTAGGCATGGAGTGCAAGGGTGTTAAGAATGCTCTCAGCTAGAGCTATTAAGCCAATAACCTTGCTAGTAAACCATGCAATGGGAGATTCAAATGAAGACAAGGGAAAGAATGTCAATATCCCCAAGAATCAAATAGAAATGGAAATGCAATGCAACTATGCTAGAAATGGAAATGCAAGCTAAGCTATAAAAATGAAAGATAAAAGTTTTACAAATCTTTACTACTTAGACTATGTAAGATCTAAGCTAGAGCTTGAAAGGAAACTAATCTAAGAAAGCATAAACATGAAGCTAAGCTAAGAATGCAAGAATGAAAGCTAAATGTAGAAAGATCTCCAAAAGGCTCCAAAGTCTTCAGAAGCTCTAAAGTCTCCAAGAAATCCTGCAGCATAAAGTTAGCATAAAAAGTTGGGGATCTAGAATGAAGAAGAGAGCTCTCCTTTTATAAGAAATGAGAAAGAATGGACCATGGAGATTAAAAGGCAAAAGATTTAGTCAATGGTGGAGCATCAAAGAGGAGCAATCCATGTGCACAACTATCCTCCAATGAGAAAATAAGAGTTGACTTTTGTGTCCATATGAGACAAAAAAAATTTTTTCCCTTTTTATAAAATAAGAATAATGTTTTATTTGTGCAACTTAGGATAAGAGCTAAAGTGGGGGGCTTTTTATTTAATTAAAAGAGGAGGAAATTCCTTTTAATTAAATAAAGACTTAGGATAAAATGGTTAGCCCATAGAAAATAATTGAATAAATGATAGAACCAGGATTTGATAAAAAATAAACAATTGATGATTTTAGCAAATAATGCTAGCAAGGGGCTAATAGTCTAGGTGACCATTTTTAGATGATTACATTTGCCCCTCTTTGACTAATGTGTGATCGATCTGGGAACACATTCTGTCAAAGAATAGATCAGCCAAGAAGGCAAATAGATAGAGATCTGACTCCAAAGAATGAAGTGCAGAGAGATAGCAAATCCTGCATGGTTAGCCTAGTAGCGACAGTACTGAACACTTAGGAAAGAGATGGACAGTATCAGGACTCAAGATGAGAACTAACATGTCAAGCACAAAGATAGATCGATCAGAGCAAATGGAATGGTCAAGCATATGCTCTGGAGAATAGCCGATAGGATATGATGTGTCTAAGTGTTTAGTATTGTCGCTACCAGGCTGACCATGCAAGATTTTTTTATCTCTCTGCACTTCATTCTTTGGAGTCAGATCTCTATCTATTTTCCTTCTTAGCTGATCTATTCTTTGACGTAATGTGTTTCCAAATCGATCACACATTAGTCAAAGAGGGGCAAATGTAATCATCCAAAAATGGTCACCTAGACTATTAGCCCCTTGCTAGCATTATTTGCTAAAATCATCAATTGCTTATTCTTGATCAAATCCTAGTTCTATCATTTATTTGATTATTTTCTATGGGCTAACCATTTTATCCTAAGTCTTTATTTAATTAAAATGAATTTCCTCCTCTTTTAATTAAATAAAAAGCCTCCCACTTTCCCTCTTATCCTAAGTTGCACAAATAAAGCATTATTCTTATTTTATAAAAATGGAAAAAAATACTTTTTGTCTTATATGGACACAAAAGTCAACTCTTATTTTCTCATTGGAGGATACTTGTGCACATGGATTGCTCCTCTTTGATGCTCCACCGTTGATTAAATCTTTTGCCTCTTAATCTCTATGGTCCATTCTTTTTCATTTCTTATAAAAGGAGAGCTCGCTTCTTCATTCTAGATTCCCAACTTTTTATGCTAACTTTATGCTGCAGGATTTTTTAGAGACTTTAGAGCTTTTGAAGACTTTGGAGCCTTTTGGAGATCTTTCTACATTTAGCTTTCATTCTTGCATTCTTAGCTTAGCTTCATGTTTATGCTTTCTTAGATTAGTTTCTTTTCAAGCTCTAGCTTAGATCTCACATAGTCTAAATAGTAAAGATTTGTAATACTTCTATCTTTCATTTTTATAGCTTAGTTTGCATTTCCATTTCTAGCATAGTTGCATTGCATTTCCATTTCCATTTGATTCTTGGGGATATTGGAATTTTTGCCCTTGTCTTCATTTGAATCTCCCATTGCATGGTTTACTAACAAGGTTATTGGCTTAATAGCTCTAGCTGAGAGCATTCTTAACACTCTTGCACTCCATACCTAGGGAGCTCTAAATCGATTTCTCAAAGTTTCCAATCCATGGATTCTCTTGGAACCAATGATTTAGAGAAGTGCACATCTTAGTGTGTACAGTTCCTAATTTGGATGATATCCCTATGTTGCCTATGTTTATACACCTCTACTTACCATTTAATTAACTATTTTGTGCATGTGTCAAATGTAATTGTAATAGTTCATTTTGTTTACCTATTCTTCTCTAGGCGGTGAGCTTCCATTTACTAGATAGTAAGCCTTCTGATAGTGAGTCATGTAGTGAGCAATTGTAATATTTTATCATTTTTATATAATATTGAGAGTTAACCCTCTTTATAGTTTTTTTCCATTTGGGTTTCCATGATAAAAAATATGGTGTTCACTTGTATTTATGATGTTTGTATTATAGTAAAGTATTTATTTTTAGTTCAATGATTGGTATGAATAATTTAAGGAGCATTAAGAAAATTTGATTTTAAGGTTTCCAAGAATACTAGTTCACCCCCCCCCCCCCCCCCCTCTCCTTAGTATTCCAGTTGTTCAACATTGCACACTCTTTCTTTCTAACTTGCTATAACAATCTCTTATAGTGATACTCATCTCTCTTGGCTTTCTTGAGCATGTTCGCTAATATACTTATCTCTCTTGTATCTTTGAGCATCTTGGGATTTATCACATTCTTATCTATCATTTATCTCATGTAATAGGGGTTTTCCTCCATTAAGTGGAGTTTGTTTCTATTTGCATATCTCATGTAATAGGGGTTTTCTTCCATTAAATGGGGTTTTTTTTCTATTACATTAACATTTATTTATCTATCTATCTTTTCAATCAATCTATCTATTTGACTAGTGTGGAGGTGGAAAGACCAAAACAAGGAATTGACTGAGGCAAGTCTCAAAATATCCCCAAATATTTTCTCTTTCTTGTGTGTGTACGGGGTAATTGGAAGCATTCAAACACAAGAGAGTTTTCTTATGTTCTTTTTATTTTATTTATATTTATTTTTGTTATGTAATATCTTTTATTGCACTTCTAACTTTTGGGTTTTGCAGGTTCTGAAACATAAACCTAGATTTTTCTCATTCTTAATATTTTTTTATTTGTTCAATACAAGACTACAACACACCACATAGATTTCTACATGCAACGTTGACATCCTCAATTGACACCCTCACACAAGGGCTTAGATGATGGGGCAATACCATATCGCGTGCATTCATATAGTGGGATTTTAAATGGGAAAAAATAATGCAATATATTGCTATATTTGCAGGCATGGAATTAAGAGATTTTATAGGGGAAAAGGGAAAATGGTGTGTGTGGTATTGGGTGGGTATTGGAGGGGGGTTACAAAAAAGGAGCTTGGGGCAATATTTTTTGAAAATAGGGGTATTCTTTAGTCTTCCATGAACACACATGATATGACCTAGGTTCACTAAGTGAAACCCACGTGGATGCTCACTTTTGGATTGAAGACTCTTTGTCGTATGGTCTTCCTATTTTTGTAACCATAATATTCACTTACTTTATCTATAATTAGATATCTTCACTATTTTATATAGTGGGAGATATTTGAATGTGTTGTGAACTAGGTCTTAAAGGATCATAATTTCCTTTCGGTAGGGTCATAATTACGCCATTGTCTAAGGTTGCTTCACCTTCTTCATCTTGGCACTAATCTTTCTTTCTCAGTTGCAATTATACTTACTGTAGTCAAAAGGATATTGCAATCTTAGATGATATGCATTTTTTACTCCTTAATATCAAAAAAGATGTATTTTAATCTTCAATTTTAGTAGGTGTAGTCTTGCAAGTTTTTCTGGCCAATTTTGGCGAATCAACATTTGAGGCTATCCCCCAATTCATGCACTAATTGGTGTTTGTGCCTGGCTATCAATGCATGCATGTCCCTAGACTAAGACTTCTCTGCTCACTCAACTCAATGTTTTTGAAGAATGAGATATGGGCTTGTATTTTAGCACATTAGTTGATCGACATTTGTGCCTATAGATCAACATATACACTTGTGTTTTAATTCCTATAGTTTTTTTTTGGTGCCTATGCATTTCTTGGTCCAAGTGCTTTTGAATCTAACATTTTTGTGAATGTGGGATGTTTCTATCCATTTGTGTATTTGGTTTTCAATTGATTTCATATGTTCGACTCTAAAAGTTAAATAAACAAGTTGAATGTTGGTTATCATAGGAACACTTTTATTGGTGTTTTAAAATGAATCTAGAATTGGTTAATTTTATACCTAAAGGTGTTTTAGTCATCTCCTTGTGTAGCTTTGTATTCCTAAATGACATAGTATAGAATATAGTTTGTTGAATCCAATCTAAGCTCTTGTGGAAACTTGAGGGATGATTTATCCCAACTCAGTTGCAAAGTTGAGAATCATAAAACCCTTAGAGGTGGTTTATACTTCCAATAGTGTAGGATCACAAAGCAACCAATTGACTTAATCTTGAATTATTAAGTGAAATTCTCTTGTATGTTACTCGTGTTATGTAATTTTTTTAAAAATATTTTCGTGTAATCATGTGCATGTTTTACGTTATGTTGTGAGAGTTCCTTGGCAGGACAATACATCTAGTATCAGAGCCCATATTCATACATTGGGACTCTAGTGCACATGCTCTCATTGTTCTTGGAGTGAGTGGTGTGTGGTTTCTATATTGTAGTCATTGATTCTTATCATTTTTGCTTGATTTCCTTATTATGGATCATAGATATGTTTATGGTAGCCCTAATGTATGTATTATTATGTTACGGAGGATGCATCTTAAGGGAATAGGTTATGGATGATCTCGAGTTACTTATATGGGTATATGAAAAAATCCTTTTCAAGAGGATCAGTAGGATGATCATTAGGAGAGATACTATCAGGATGATTACTAGGCCAATCAACATGCCAATGATTAGAGAGGTGGTCATGATGGTTGATTTGGAGGGTCCTTAAGCCCTAAAGTTACTGCAGGAGATTATTGCGGAATTGGTACCTCAACATAAGGAGTCACACCAATTAGGTCATGGTCATGAGGATCATAACAATATTACTAAGACCCTAATTAAATGTTTGTCTTTTCTATTGATGGTAACCTAACCTATGATGTGTAGAACATGTCCTTGAAGGTCCTAAGGACTGTGACTGAGTACCTATTGCAAAAGATCCTAGGGTAGGTGTAATGCCAACCTGTACTCTTTCCTGACCTCCAAGATCCTTGGATAAATTATCCTTTACCAATATTTATGTTTCCATGACAACCTTGAAATATTTGGGCTAAAAGACCTAAAAAACACCACCGATGCAGGCATTAAGGTGTCAAAAAAAATTTATACTAACACATGCTCATTGTCAAATATACTAGCATATTCAAATAACTTATTCTCATAATAGTCAACTATCATAGCTATTATTCTATCCATCTATTAGAGCTCATGGAACTCATCAACATGTCTTTGACAAAAGTGCTCTAAAAGGAAACATGTTCGCAACTACCCTAACAAGATATTCCTTGAGACTGAAGTGATATGTATATGGAGCATCTACTCCTTTGTGTGCCACCAAGTGGACACAAAAAACCCTAAGATTCATAATGGCACATTAATCTAGCCCTAGTGTGACTTTCATACGTATGCATGAAAAAATAACGGTCAAGATCAATCAATCAAATATCAACCCTTGTATAACCACAAGACCCATAATAAGTAGGTGTATGTGACCTAATAAGCTCTCTTATGTGTCTTTCTAGAATAATGTCCTTATCCACCAATCTACAATCTTTCTCGCAAGGGAAATCTCTAGGTCTCCCAAGATTTACCCTAGAGCCACTTGGGTTGTGAGACCAATCACACTCTCCTCTTCTTGATCTTAGATATTTTATTATCTTACCCTTTTTATTCCTTACCATAGCCCTAAACCTCTTGAAACAAGAAAATAATTCATACTTATTCTCGAGGAGACAAATCCACACCTTATGGGAATATCTATCTATGAATGAAATAAAATATGATGAAACTCTAATAGATGTTACAAGAGCTTCCCAAGGATTTAAATGAATCAAATCTAATACATATTTGCTTCTAGAACTACCTCTAAAAAAAATCATTCTATTTTGTTTTCCAAACAAGAAATGTTCACAAAAACTCAAATCTTTACATTTTGCACCTTGGAGATGTATCGTCGAAAAATGGAAGCACTTCCATTTAGGACTGGTTTAGCTCTCTGAGTAAGTGGTTTGGGGTCATGTCAAACGCCTTGAATTGGTCTTTGACTTGGATCTGGCTTTTTCCCCTATCCTGCCATGTTTTCCACTTCTCTCCTACATGTTTCTGGCATCCTACTCTGTGAATTTGAGGTTCTTGACCTCAAGGTCACGGTCAACCTCAACCCTGACCCAAGGTTTAAATTTCAAAATTTGAGGATTTCCAGATTTTGGGTTTCAAAAAGATTTCTTTTCTCGCTTTCGGGTCGTATGTTTTGGGCTTTGAAATGGTAAACTCTTAAAAGATGTTTAATTTAGGTCCACTCCTAGGGGTATAGGCTTAATGAGAATTTATTTCTCCTATGTCGGCCTCTCTAGAATTTTGTGCCCTAGACTAGTATATAAGGAAGCCTTTTCCTCTCATTTTATAGGCATGAAGAAGCAAAAAAGGAAGCAAGGAGAGAGAAAGAAAAGGAAGCAATCATCTATTCTCAAGCATTCAAGCATTCAAACATTCAAGATTCAATTCATCAAGGAGATCCATTAGTATCCATTGAAGGATTCAAGCTCTATGGAGCCCTCTTGTTGAAGATTCCTCCATCCACATCTATTCAAGTTTCTTCCTATTCCAAGATCCATTCAAGATTGGTGTTGAAGATCTAAAGACAATTGATTTGAGACATCCTACATCCTACAATTGTACATTCATTTGGGGCATTCATACTTGTGGATTCAAGGATTCGAATCCCCCACAAGTGATTTTCAACATAAGCAAGGTGAATTGTTCCATTTACTTTGTTTATTACTGCAATTTCAATTCTATTTCAAGGTTAATTCTAAAATCGGGGTTTGACCAAGGCAAACCCCTCATCCAAACAACAAAACCATTTTTATTGCAAGTGCAGGTGCGGAACAGGGAATTACAGAGCAGATTCGGATACCCTTTTCAACAAAATTTTGGGATCCATGAATAGAATTTCTGTCGGAGCTGTGCAGGTCAAGGTCGACATAAAGGGGTCAAGGTCAACCTTTATTTGGGTCAAGGTCGACCTGGTATAGAAAAGAAAAATATTTTTGGGTTTTCTCCATCTCTGTGTTTTCGTCCTAGATCCATTTGCAAAATTTCTAGAAACTTAGTACACACACCAGAAAATAGCAATATCCAGATCTGCAATAATTTGAGGTTAGTATTTATCTTCAATTCATTTCAATTAATATCTCAATACTCTCTTCTAAAATGAAATGTAAGGTTTTCCTCTTTCTTCTTATTACTAATCGATTGATTCATTTATGCATTGACCATTTCCTTGTGGTTACTCAATTTGGATCTTTCCTTTGGGAATTTGGGATTAAGAAGAGAATCTTACCTTCCCCAACTCCTCATATACATCAAAGTATTATTTTATTTTCTATACATTTTGGTAAATTTATCTCTTTACATTTTGGTGAACCCGCAATAGACAACTCTTTCTTTTATGGTGTTAGATCTTGCATGTATATTAGATTAGCCTTCTTTTATGTTCTTGCATTTAAATTTCAAAAATAAAACAAAAATATCATATAAAGCAAA
This sequence comes from Chamaecyparis obtusa, assembly GCA_027943335.1. NCBI lineage: Eukaryota > Viridiplantae > Streptophyta > Pinopsida > Cupressales > Cupressaceae > Chamaecyparis > Chamaecyparis obtusa. Next base: position 151,614 of record BSBK01007165.1, on the reverse strand, counting down.
AATACAAAAACATTTATTTGTTCATGCCTTGTGTTTTCCTAATTTAGTTCATTTTCATTGCATTGGTATATGAGCTTTACTACCTCTAGTCCTACTTATAAAATTCTGGTTAGAAGAAGTCATAGACTTATGGGTTTCTTTGATCCTGAGTCTTCATCTCCTCTCCTTACGATCCCAAATGATAATTTGATCACTCATGATTCTAATCCTACTATGGAGCATAACTCTTCTCACTCATCTCATGATGAGGATGATGCTTTAAGAGTTCCTCCTGAACAAGTCCAAAAACTTTCAACTGAACTTGATAAAATGAAAAATTGGCTTATTCAAGAAAACCATAATCAAGATTCTATTCAATCTATAGAGGCTCTTTAAAAAGTTCTTTAGGATAGTGATCAAGGTGTTAATCTCTTGCATGGTATCACTCATCTTGTGCATTTAAATGTTAAATCTTTAGCTCAAGAAGCTCAAGATTTAGGATTCACTCATGTCACTAGTGTGGAACCTTCTTCTGTTCCTTTACCTAGCATTTCTACTTATACTCATCCTTTAGTGACTACATCTATTCCATCTCTTCCTATGAGTGTTCCACCAGTGTCTCTACCTACCTCACAACCTTCTTACCATAATGTTCCTTTTACCTATTCCAAACCTCTTCCAACTATGGTTCCAAGTGTTCCACCAATTGTGTCTTCCATTCCTACTGCTTCCTACACTTTCCCTAGTTTTTCTAATATTTCTATGCCTCCTATTTGTTCTAATGATTCCACAATCATTAGTCTAGCTCAAATTGTGTCCTCTTTACAACAACAACTTGCGTCCTTAACTCAATCCAAGTTTAGTATTCCTACATGTGACATGGGTAGTCCTTTATCCCTAGACATTATTCGTGCTCCTATCCCTTAGCAAGCCGATATGCCTCATCTTGAGAATTACAATGGTAAGGGAGACCTTGTCACTCATGTTAAAATATTTCAAATCCTTTGTAGTGACTATGCTCATGACCATAGGATTTTAGCCAAGTTGTTTGCTAGAACTTTTCGTGATAAGGCCTTGCAATGGTATTGTTCCTTGCCTCCTCATTCTATTGATTCTTTCCCAAAATGTGTTAGTGTCTTTATCCAACATTTCCAAAATAACATTGGTCTACAAGTGTCCTTAACTGATTTGATGCATTGTAAACAAAATACTAAAGAAAAATTGATTAAATTTATTGGTAGATTTAAGCATTTGTATGCTCAAATTCCTTATCATGTTCCTGATATTGATATTCAGCATATGTTTATTTCAAATTTACAAAAGGATATTATAGATAAGATTTTTCTTACTGAATTTACCTCTTTTCAACAACTTTGTGCAGCGCTTCATCATTATCAATTACAAGTGAATCAATTTGAGAGCAACACTCTAATAGCTCATGTTCTAGTTGATAAGAGTGATGCTTCTCCTAATCCCAACAAGTTTCAAAAACCTAAAAACTATGTCAAGACAAATAAGAAAGCCAATGGACTTGTTGATCAAGTTGTTGTTGCATCCAATAATGCCACTTCTACATCCACTACTTTTGGTTTGAATTGTATGTTTACTCCGCTTTCTGAATCTTTACATTTTATTATGAGTAAATTGTTGAATGCTAATATGATTACTTTGCCTCCTATTCAACCTCTTTTACCTACTATGATGGCATCCAAATCCTTTGACCCCAAATCCTTTTGTCAATACCATCATCAAAATGGCCATGATACTGAGAAGTGTTATTCTCTAAAACATAAGGTTCAAGACTTAATTGATTCTAATTCTTTATCTGTTGATAATTTTGATGGTAGTGGGAACAAATCGGTCTCTCCTCCTAATCAAAACCTCCAAATCTATACGAATCCTTTTCCTAAACATGATACTAATACCTTTGTTCATCCATCTTCTGTTAATATTGTTTACAATTCAAAGATGGATGATCTTAATCATATTGTTAACCATGTGGAGCATGCTATTTTGTCTCAACCTGTAACTTCACCCTAGCCTCAATCTCAACCTCAACTTCAAGTTCCACCTCAACCTAAGCCTAAACTGAAACCTAAACCTAAACCTCAAAAACAACCTAAGAATAAAAGACCTAGGGAACTCTTGATCACCTTTAATGATTCTGAGACTATTAAAGCTCATGATGGTCCCCTCTACATTTATGCTAGGATTTATAAGATACCTATGCATGGTTGTCTTGTTGATCCTACATCCTTAGTCAATGTCATTACTGAAGAAAACCTTTTTATGAAGAACTTACAACGTGATGGTTATGATACATCCAATGTGTGGATTCAAACTTGTAATGGTTTTCTCTATCCATCATTTGGTTCTATTACCTTGCCTTTTGAACTTTGTGGTAAAGTTGTGGACACTACCTTCGTTGTTGTCCCTACTTCTAATCAATTTCAAGTTAAGTTTGGTTTTCCTTGGTTGAATGTCATGCATGTTGTTGCTTCTCCTATCCATAAGTGTATTAAATCATTCATGATGAAGAAGTGAAGACAATTAATCATAGTTTATATCAACCTTCTAGGCCTAGGGATTGTGCTACCCTTGACTTCTTTTGGCCTTGATTACCTAATTCATGTCCTTCTTGACCTAATAACCTTTTTCACTCATATCAATCTTATAAGCACCGCAAGATTGTTGAGTTAAGCATGCCTCGGATGGATCTTAACCGTGGTCTTTTGCCTACGCCTTCCATACCTCCTTTATCCATGTCTTCTAATTATTTTAATCAAGCTTTTAGTGTTGCTTTTCAACCTACTAAGAATCCTACTAATCCTCCTATAGAACCTGTGAAGGAACTGGTTGTTGTTCCTCCTAGTTCTCAACATATTTCAAACAAGACAAAACGTAACCAATCTGCCAATGAACATCATAAGAAGCGTCGGGCTCAAGCCAAGGCTCGTGCCTCTGTTCTTCAAATTTCTTTACCTTCTTTTGACTAGCCTATGCCTGATGTGTTGGAAGAAGTTAATGTTAATAATGATGTTAAGATGAATGATTATGATGATTCTATTCGTATTTTAGATTCTATTTCGATTAATCTTGATGAAGAAGATACTCTTGATGATACTAATGATGCTAATGATGAATATGAGACTATTGACATTGATACTGATTTACCTAATATGCTTTCAACACAATTGATAATTACACCTAGTATCGAACATCACGATTCTCAAGAGGATCCTTGTTTGGAACTGGCTATTATTCCTATTGTATTGGATATAGTCCCTCTTGCGAGTTTCCCACCTTCCCTAAATGATATAGACCAAGATGGGGAGATTAGACGATGTGCTTGATTGGCTTGTCCTCCATGGTAGCTTTTTGTGTGTTTGTATGTTGTGTTGTGTTTCTCCTGTAATGTGTTTGTTAAATATTTGTTAGATTCTTTTATACAACCCTTGTTACTTTGTTGGTACAAGGTGATAAAGGAATCGAACTTGTTGTACTATTCCTCTATATGTATCTCTATTCTTCTATATGTTGTTTTCATGTTATGTTGTACCTATGTTATTGTTCGCAAATGTTTTCCTTGTGTAGTCCGCTTGGATTTGCGACTTGGTAGCACTAAATCTTTTTGGTCTCCATGGTGTGGTCCGAAAAGACTCGTCTTCGTAACTCTTGTGTTTTCTTTCCTCCATTGTGATTGTAGTTCTACTTTCTTTGGGGAATGATGTCAATTCATTTACAATAATATCATATATATATATATATATATATATATATATATATATATATATATATATATATATATATATATATATATATATATATATATATATATAATCTTATGATCATACTGACCCCATGGTAGGTAGTTCCCTTATGTGTTCTCTATATGTTTATGTGGTATTTCTCTTGATTTGTCTTCGCTTGGGGGCATCACGTAGTGGAAACGTAATTAGTGGAGTTGTTTATGTTTTTGTTCAAGCCATTGCTCTTGTTAAAGTGTTAGCAATGACTTTAACGTGGGGGCATACACTCTGCTCACTTTTTGCACACATGCACTTTCAAAATATTTTTCAATACTTTTCTCCCTTTATGGATTAGAGACTAATCCTTAAAGCATGGATTTTTACCTTATAGGATCTCTTGATCCCTCCAATTTCAATATTCAATGTTTTGATCCCTTAAGGTCGAAGGTGTCCTTAAGACTAGATCTCTCTTGTTTTGGCTTTGCTCTTTTGGAATAAGAATATTCCTGAGGGTGAATCCTTGATGGGTTGACTAGTGAGTAGCCACATTCGCTAGGCAATTCAACTTCATCTTTCCAATTGCGCTATTTTCTTGTGTGATTCACAATGGGACATAAGTTCTCATTGGGCGAGGTAATCACACCCTCTTTTTCTTTCCTTTTTCTAGTGATGTCTCTCTTATTGTAATCTTGGGGTTGACAAAGACTTGAGTCCCTGGGGGCTTGAGGATTGCTTTGTCCCTTTGATTTCAATAAGATTTTATTTTTCATTGTGATCTCCTTTACCAAAGGTTTGCATTGAGTCCATACTCTTGCTAAAGTGGGGGCTAGTGTATCGTCGAAAAATGGAAGCACTTCCATTTAGGACTGGTTTAGCCCTCCGAGTAATTAGTTTGGGATCATGTCAAATGCCTTGAATGGGTCTTTGACTTGGATCTGGCTTTTTCCCCTATCCTGCCCTATTTTCCACTTCTTTCCTGCATGTTTCTGACATCCTACTCTATGAATTTGAGGTTCTTGACTTAGGGTCAAGGTCAACCTTGACCCAGGGTTTAAATTTCAAAATATGAGGATTTCCAGATACCGGGTTTCAGAAACATTTATTTTCCCGCTTTCGGGTCATTTGTTTTGGGCTTCGAAATGGTAAACTCTTAAAAGATATTTAATTTAGGTCCACTCCTAGGGGTATAGGCTTAATGGGAATTTATTTCTCCTATGTCGGCATCTCTAGAAGTTTGTGCCCTAGCCTAGTATATAAGGAAGTCTTTTCCTCTCATTTTGTAGGCATGAAGAAGCAAAAAAGAAAGCAAGGAGAGAGAAAGAAAAAGAAGCAATCATCTATTCTCAAGCATTCAAGCATTCAAGATTCAATTCATCAAGGAGATCCATTAGTATCCATTGAAGGATTCAAGCTCTATGGAGCCCTCTTGTTGAAGATTCCTCCATCCACATCCGTTCAAGTTTCTTCATATTCCAAGATCCATTCAAGATTGGTGTTGAAGATCTAAAGACAATTGATTTGAGACATCCTACATCCTACAATTCTACATTCATTTGGGGCATCCATACTTGTGCATTCAAGGATTTGAATCCCCCACAAGTGGTTTTCAACATAAGCAAGGTGAATTGTTTCATTTACTTTGTTTATTACTACAATTTCAATTATATTTCAAGGTTAATTCCAAAACTAGGGTTTGACCAAGGCAAACCCCTCATCCAAACAACAAAACCATTTTGCTTGCAGGTGCAAGTGTGGAACAGTGAATTACACAGCATATTCAAATACCCTTTTCAACAAACTTTCAGGATATGCAAGCATAATTTCCGTCGGAGCTGTGCAGGTCAAGGTCGACATAAAGGGGTCAAGGTCGACCTGGTATAGAAAAGAAAAATATTTTTGGGTTTTCTCCGTCTATGTGTTTCCGTCCCAGATCTGATTGCAAAATTTCCAGGAACTCGGTACAGACACCAGAAAAATGGCAATTTCCAAATCTGCAATACTTTGAGGTTAGTATTTGTCTTTAATTCATTTCAATTAATATCTCAATACTCTCTTCTAAAATGGAATATAAGGTTTTCCTCTTTCTTCTTATTACTAATCGATTGATTCATTTATGCATTGACCATTTCCTTATGGTTAATCAATTTGGATCTTTCCTTTGGGAATTTGGGATTAAGAAGAGAATCTTACCTTCCCCAACTCCTCATATACATCAAAGTATTATTTTATTTTCTATACATTTTGGCAAATTTATCTCTTTACAAGAGAATATTTATATCTAGGAACACCTTGAGACCTCGTTAACTCATATGGCCTAGCCTTTGATGAAAATTTGTTAATGAGTCCAATTAACAATAAAGAAAGGGACATTACAATTGCTATAAGATCTACAATCCTAGCAGCTTGTGGGATAAACATATTCTAGATTTATGAAAATGGAAATAATTTTGGAATCAATATTATAGAGAAGCTTAAAAATAGAATAAAATGAAAGAATTAATAATCGTTGGAATCAATTCATCGAAGATCAAAGAGAGATTCAAGCAAAATTGGATGAGCTAGTAGGAGTACTCACCGAAAAAGAGGAAAAAAGAAAAAAGTATGACTATTTAAGGAATTGTATCCTTAAATATAGACCAACACTTCCTACTTTCCTTCTAAAGAAAGAATGAAAAGAAGTTACTTTTGCCGATTTACAATATCAATGGCGACAGAGCCAAAATTAGTAGATGCATATGAGCAATTTCGACATGATTGGTTGTATAGTAGTTTTCAACAAGGTATCTCTTTAGAGGATTACATTGATCTACAAATAAAATACTCTCCTAAGACATACAACAATCATCTCATAAACTTCAAAAGGGAATATGAACATCGTACACACCATAAGGAATGAGGGATAAATGATTGCAACACAACAATTGCACCACAAGCCTCTCACACCCATGCATCATCAGAGAAAATGGAAATAGTTACATCAAAGGGAGAAAGTGAAATTGAAAGCCAAAGGAAGGGTAGTGCAAGAGAAGATCATCAAACATAAGAAGAAGATGATAATTGGGACATGATCACTACACATTCCAAAGAGTCAAAAATACATGAAGAAGAAATCATCCCCAACACATCTAAGGAAATGAAGGTAGAAGAATCTTCAAGCATGTCTTTTGAGTCAAGCATGCAGACTTATAAAAATCATGAGTTTGATTGTACATCATCACCAGAATCATAATCCAAAGAAGGCATAAGATATGTTGAAGCAAGAACTTATGATTTTGATTATTTGAAGTTGTTTAAACACAACATTCTTTCATCCCTAATTGTGAATAAGGAGAGTAATGCAACAATCACTTAGTATTTTCCACTCCATCATCTCGAAGTTGACAAGCTAGGAAAGTTAAAAGCAGAGAAATATGATAATGGCTTGGAGAAATCAAATGTACAAAGGATGGAGAAAGATGAAATTGGGTTTAGGGGAAATCCTTAACTTAATCCTAACCCATTATTTGAAATTAAAGAAGACAAGATTTATGGAAACTCACTCCTTAAGGTTAATAAAGAGACAAGTCTAAAAAACACACAAAGGAATAAATGAAAATAAATTATGGGATCCCAGTACACTTTCCATCAAGAAATCATTGAGAAAAATAACTCATAGTGCCACCACTAAAAACTCTCCATTAAAAGAGCCAAGATATACAATTCGGAAGAAGATGAACTTTCTTTGGATTGGAGATTGAGAACTGAATAATCAAAATTGTTAAAAGATAGTAATACTTCCATAATAATTTTCATGCAAGATATGTATTGCCATCATCGTGTTCTGTGGGAGATAAAATATATGGAAGATCTATTGAGCTCATGGAGATCAACTACTCATTTCTTTTCCTCCATTGTCATGAATCACCGCTCCTATCCACAACTATATTATGCAGAGATGGTCATTTCAAGTTTGGGATCCAGGGATTAGTAACAGTATAAGAATGCTTGTGGAAAGCATTTTCTAAGAGGGGGAGACTGTAATGTCCCAAAATTGAAATCTACAAAAATACACAATTTAATAAATTTAAATTTGTTATTTCCAAATTTGTGAAGTTTGCAATAAAAAACTAAAGTTCATAATTGGAAGACATCAAAATGAAGGAAGGAAGTGGGATGAAGAAGCAGCATTGATTATTATCAACACCCACTTCTATTGTAGAAGTCTATCCTACAAAATATGAATGGAAAGGTTAAACAAGTCTGATGATTATGACTTAGTTACAAAGATAATTCACCATAATGATTATAATAATCATAGGTTTATCCACATAAAATCATCAGCAACCAAAGAAGTAGATAAATATAATAACATTCAACAACAGCCCCCGAATACTCTACACGCAATCATAAAAGAACATCAATTTCTAATTACCGGTGAACAGAAGTAGAGAATATAATCCAAATCATCAACCTTATATGGAGTGTTATCAACATAAATGGCCAGGTACATCGAACATCATCTTGTCGGGAAGATACAAGCGATGATCAATAGTAATTGATACATATTGCAGAACCATTACTGATAAGAGGTCTTGATATTATCCTCAAATTGATGGTTATAAAGTAATTAAAATATCTAAAACAATGGGTACTTATTGGCATTTGATCATTTTATCACTCCATACAATTAATTTTCACAATAACTGATCTAGTTATTGATGTAAATTAATCAAGGCAGAAAACATAACAAATGAATGCAACGGTTCACCATGCCCATTCAAATATTATATATATTCAATGTCAATCGGCTATGAAGGACGTTAATTTGAAGATGAAATATTAATTATTTCCCTTTGTGGATTTATCGCTCTATTGAGAAAGAAATCGGTTGCTGACACAACCTTTATATACAGAGTGCAAGTATCGCATTAGTAATATCAGACACATCACCATATCGAGCATATACAAAGAGATCACATCAGAGATGACATACTACCAATGACCATCCCTATTGAACAACGACATATATTACAAAATCCATCAGAGATGGCTAGCAGGGAATGTGCATGAACCACATCGTTATAATAGAGACAACCATAGTGTCACACTAAGGTCCAAACTATTATTACAGACTAGGTCTGTAATTTGTATTCCATTTGGCATTGGAATCATCATTGTAAATACATACATTTCTATTCCATTATCTGCTTCATAACATATTGCATATGCATATTAAATAATTTCCATTGCATTCATCTCACTGCATATTGTATCAATTTGCTAAGTCTCATAATTCATTCTAGCATTTAGAATTACTAGTCATATATAATTACAATGATTTAGTAATTGAAACTACCAATGAATTATCTTGCATTGTTATTATTCATATCCATATAGAAATTGGATAATTCCAAGTAGTGTCCACTAATAAAGAAAGGGACATCACAGGGGCATAAAACTCAAGTATCTAAACATGAAGTAAAGAGTCTCTCAAATTAGCAATTAATATCTCTCCATCTTTCCATGATGTTTGAACTTTTGTAGTATTTGCCTCATATGCTAGTGTACTAGGATCCTCCTTGGTTTCTTTTGGAAACTTGCAATTCTTTTTGACATGTTCATTTTTCGTACGGCTCCAAACACTTTACCTTTTATGTCCCTTTGATTTGGACCTGATTTGTCCATGCTCAGTATCGGTTCTTTCCCGAGCTCTACCTTTAGCAACTAGGGCTTAATTTAAAAATCCTTGAGATGTCTTCCACCTTGAATCTTTAGAGATTAATGCAGCTACCACATCATCAAGGACCAACTTCCCACTCAGTGCATAATTACTAAGAGCCATAACCAATTGTTCCTAACTTTTAGTCAAGGTGCATAGTAAAATTGTTTTGTTATCTTCTTCATCAATTTTAGCTCCCACTTAAGCCAATTTTCTTTCTAGTGTGTTAAAATCTCTCAAATTATCTGTGACTAATAAATTTTCATGCATCCTCAAATTACATACTTGCCTTCATAATAGAATTTTGTTTTGCAAGGACTTTATGTCATATAACTTTGTAAGCTTATTGTAGAAGTCGTGAGCATATTTCTCCTCTACAACATTGAACAAAATTTAATCTACTAGATAAAATTGAATTGTTTCTCTACCTGTGTTGTCTATGATATTCCAATATGTTGTGCTCATATTTTCAAGTTTTGATGCTACCCCTTTAAGAGCTCTATCACATCCTTCACTATCAAAGCTTGAATCTTAAGCTTATATAGAGAAAAAATGGAACCATCAAAATTTTGCACCTCAAATTTGGTAATAGAACTTCATTCCATTGCTCATCTCTCAACAAAAATATACACAAATAACCTCACTTTGATACCAATTGTTATGAATTTAAAAGTGTATGAAATTGCAAAAAACAAAAATACATAACACTTTGATTTACGTGGAAAAACCTGGTAAAATTGTACAAGGAAAAAAACCATGAGAAAACATCTTTCTTATTGATTCTTATGAATTTTCACAATTACAATAGTCTTCAAAATGTACTTCAAAATATGACTTCAAGTTGCATATAACAATCGAGTTATGAAGTCCTAATTGAAGCCAACTTACTAATTTTAGTAAGTGTGACTCATAAAACTACACGTTTAACACATGTTGACATTACTATTTATAGTAAGTATCAAAAAAAATTGTGCCTCTAGTAGGACACCTAACGGTGAGTGTCTAGTGGTGCACTAGAGGGAGACCCATGATGACTCAATCACAACTAGTGGGAGGCCTATGATGACTTAACTACAACTAGTGGGAGGCCCATGATGACTTCACATTCCAACACCCTAACATAATAGACATTAAATATAGTTGATACTTAGACAAAACCCTTTCCTTAAAGGATTCTGAACATGCTCTTTTCTCTATGGGTCTTGGAAAAAGTCTAGGTAGTGATGGAATTCCTATAAAATTCTACCAATTGATTGGAATTCCTATAAATAATCATTAGGCTCTAACATTAATGGATTCATAATCATCTTGGGATCCATAACATTAGTTTATAGTTGGCAACTCATCGCACTTCTTATAAAATACTTACAAAATCATTGGTTGTAAGGATTAAGCCTATTATGCAAGGAATTGATAGATCTGGACAAACTGGATTCTAGTGGAATTTGTGGCAACACATCAATGAAGATTTGTATTGCTTATAGGTAGAGGCATTCAATAAATCCTCATTAGCCTCTAACAGTAATGGAGTCATAATCATGTTGGGACCCATAACATTAATTTCTGGTTGGCACCCTATCAGACTTCTTAACACTTCTTATAAAATCCTTGCAAAAGCCTTGGTTGTAAGGATTAAGCCTATTGTTCAAGGAATTGTTAGATTTGGGAAAATTGGATTCATCAATAGAATATTTATTCTTGAAAATGTTATTTTTCATGCGAAATTTGTGAATGGGCTCAACAAATAAGACAAGATTCTATTCTAATATTTTGGCTAACATATTTGTCTTTTTAAATTTGATTATTCTTAAACTCTATCCCCACAAAAAAAAACTATTTAGCAATAGTTGGGTGAACCACAAAGGATTTCCCTCTAACTTTTATATAGGTACAGCTCCCTTAGATATATTTTCAATAAATGAAACTAAACTAAATTATCAACATATACTTTTTACTAAAAAGTACAAAGTCATTAATTGATATCCATCACATAAACACACAATGGATATGAAACATGTATGTGTGTGTGTGTGTGTGTGTGTGTGTGTGTATCCCTGACATGATACACATATCCTTCACAATTAAATCAAATAACTTTTGAACAACTTTAGATACAGATAAGAAAGCATGTAAAGAACATAAATAAGGAGTAATCCGAAGTATCACAATTCTAATTAATTAAAATAATATTTTCATAGAAACCATTACTTTGTATCATTCCAAACACACAGATTCAAAACCCAGCTGAAAATATCATTTGCTTTGCATTCATAGATGTAAAGTTTTTCTTCAAATAACATTAAAAAAAAATGCATACTGTAAATTGCCTATCCCAAAAATTATCAAAACCCTACACCAATCTTATGATTGGCTATATATAGTCTTTTTACATCATATCCAATAAAACTATCGAGGTTTTCAAAATTAACCTAAGTTTCCAGTAAAAAAATAAACGAGCAAAAAACTGTCTAAACTTCCCCCAACTACCTATTAGAAATTACCCCCAAAATGTGTTATCTAACTAGAGAATCCATGAATAGATGATTATGGTCGAGTAGCTTCTCCCGATCTTGTGGAGTAGGTTGGCTGTGTTGGCGTGGCCTTTGTTTCTTTCCATTCTTTGTATAAACTAATAAACTCTTGGACTGCCTGGACATTAGGAACATTGACATGGGCCATCCTCTACCTCCACATGTCCTTTTCCCATCTAATCTCCTTAACTCTCATCATGCGGGCAAGTAAGTGTCCTAAGCATACACATAACAGATCTTCTATCTATGCCAGTTTTGAAAGATCTTCAATCACCAATAGTTTAGCTACTTTGGCTTTCCTAATATCTTCGCTTAGCCTCTGAAGCATGGCATTCTCATCCTTTCTACCACACCATTTTCATCCATATAAGACACATGATCTCACCTAATCTCATCCATGAGAGATCGGGTGAGTTTTCTAAATTCTTTATCAAGCTTGGAATATTCATCTTTCCCTTTTCTAAGTATATAATTGTGTCATTCCACATTCCTTTTACAAGCATAGAGTATGTCTTCATCTACCATTTTGGAGGGATTTTCAACTAGGAACTTGGCCACGTCGTACTTCTGGACTTCATTGATATGTACCACCGCATTGGCCCATTTATTTTCCTCCTTCTCCCATACCAGGGTGGTCCAACAAAAGTGTGTCCCACTTTTTTAGACGTGTCAATTTTTGCTGAAATAACACATTTTTAATAAAATATGATGATTTAAGCCTTGAGAGGTTCCATTTGAAGGAATTAATTACAAATGGTTAGCTCAAAGCCTCTTCAGTTAAAAAAACATTGATATAACATCTATACTCCTCATTCATACCTACAATGGAGTCTCCTTTGCACCTATTAAAATGCTGACAAAAAATCACTTCGACTTTATGTTTTGGTAGATCAAATGAATCCATTTGAAAAACCTATCTATGTAGTATGATGCTATTCGGAACAAGTTTTCTAATGAATATAATTTTAATACATATTGAGTTCATTATCACTTTTAAATATTACTTTAACTAAACATAGGTTGTTTGGTCATTCAACAACCTATCTCTTCAAGTCTTTGGGAAAAATAGTAAATTACAAATAAAAATTTATGAAAAATATGTAGGAAAAGAGTATTTGTGTTACCTTTCTATATAAAAAATAAAAATGAAAAATTGATATACATAGATCAAGTTAGAGCGATCCAAGTGACCTTATGTCTAAATTGTAGTTATTGTTACTTTAGAACTTAATAAAATATGAAATATTGACCCAAAATGAATGAAACCAATTGCATCCTTTAGATATTAAAGTTAAAAATATAATCTCTAAATAATTACATTGTTATCATATTTTTTTAAAAAGTTATGTTTTGATCTTAATCCGTGAGGTTGAGTCTTCTTGGTTGTTTTATCATTCATCCACTTTTCTATTCTCTAGGTGACAAGGAATGTCTTAAATTCTAGATTATATATCTCTAGTATAGTCCAGTCAATTTTAGGTATGGTGATGGGTTGAACTTCTTGGTACATAGGATCTACCAAAGAACCACCATCTTCTTCTACACCCGTGATGTCTATTTTCATACCAAAGTTAACAACTTGTTACAATGTGAGCCTACTCCATAGATTTTTCATAACTTCTTGCTTATCCAAACAATCTTCCCAGTCGTCTTCAAGATGAGGTAAGGGTAAGGAAATATTCCCTTAGTAGCAGATGATTCCTAGAAAAACCCTTGTTATCAAAATTAATCTTAGGTTTGTAAAATTAAAAATTGAATTTGAAAAAATCGACCACAAGGTTGAGGGCGTCTGAAAATGATTTACACTCACATGAACCTAGCTTAATCAAAAATAATATTCTTGTTTTATTCTTAGGTGAGTACATTTTACTCACATGGGCCAATTGACGACATAATTCTACCAATACAAAATTTTCCAACGCATGCCTGGACAATTTGACAAGATGTTTGTCATATCCTCCTACTCTGAGGTAGGTGAAGCATGGGAATTAAGTATAAAAACTACCATAGATGCTCACTAGTTGTATTTCCTCCTCTAACATCCATTTATTGGGGATTCTAGTCAGCTCATGAGTCAATCTCCCTGAGAAAACATCATTAACCCTCTTGTAATTTTCATAGCATCTTCTCTTCCACAGGTGAGGATAGTGCTCATAAATTTTAATCCCTTTGATAAATGGTTTATGATGCAGCATGATCCATTCCATTGTACAAGCCAAACAATAGAAAAAGTATGAAGTCATGTAGAAATCTTGGCATCCAAATGGCCATGATTTAACTAGTCATGTAATTCTTCGCTTATAATTTCTCCCCAATCCAAAACCTAAATTCCCTGCATAATTATTTGGATGAAAAAATGCATCCAGTCTTGAAAATGGAAAGAATGGTCAAACCCCTTAACTCTGTGTAACAATACCACCAGGTCCTTAATGTGGGGTTTCATATGTTCCCTTTTAAGAGGCGTGGGTATTCTGGAATTTTAACAACCAGTGCCTAGCAATTACATTCCTATAAACCTGCCTTTTCTCAAAGAATGTGGACCAAGAATTTGATATACTAAACTCAGAATACACCTCCTTGATTTTTATTCTCAGAGAAGCTATAATTGTTTCCCTATTAATTGGTAGCAAGAACTCTCCATTGACTTTCCTTATACACCTATCCACTGGGTTATATCTGTTTATACAGTCTTTGACCAATTGTGGACATACTAGGGTCGGGAGAAAAGATGCAGCCTCCACTATGTGTCTCTCAACAACAATGCTCATAACAGAGCCTTCTTCAAAGTTTTTAGCTCATTCTACAAAAGTATCAAGGTTTAACTAGACCCAAGAGGTGTCTTCTTTCTCAGCGGGCGAGAAAACTAGGCTCGACTCACTTTCAAAAATTTGAAAGGAAGCCCTCATGACAAAGAAATTCAAAAAGTTGAAGTCATAGTAAAATTTCAAAGGAATGCTAGGACAGTGAGTTATGACAAGGGTGGGAAATTGACTCACCTTGTAACTGAAACCTTCTACAACTTCAATCCTGGAAAATTTGGTGTCCTTTGTACGTCGTCTTCTTCTTCACAGAAAGATTGGTAGAATGATACCCAAATCTCGCACTCATGTCAATTAATAGCATGATATCTTGGCCTTAAAGGATATTAATTACCTTGTCACTTCTACATGCAAGCTTGTCATCTCATAATTACTTCCCACACATGAGGATGTCGAGAAATTCAATAAAGTTGACAGAATATTCCATTGTCGATCACTTCACCTTTTCAAAATGCGTGTCTTCTGTCTCCGCTTGAATTATTGGTAGATCATGTTGAGCTACTTGAACCATGAGAACCAATTCAAATGGTTCAAGTAGTTCGAGTGGTTCAAAATTTAATTTAATTTCCTTTTAGATACAACGGCCAGTGTAGAACATTAACAAAACATCAACTGGAATAACACTTTTTACATGACCGATGTTGTACCAATTGAACACGTTGAACCATTGGAACTCATTGAACTGGTTCAAGAGGTTCAATATGTTTAATATTTGATAACAGGCTAACTTAATGACCGAGATAGGGGACTTTCAACACAGTCTTGGGGCGTTGAACCAATTGAACTATTTAGATCGGTTCAAGGGGTTCAATGGGTTCGAAGGTTAAATAACTTCAACACTTTATCTTGCTCAAACTTTTCATTCATGACCATGGGGAAGGATACAACACATAGGCTAATGTACTAAGCTTCATTTCGACCGGGTTAGACACACAAAAATTGAAAATGTTGGGTGGATAGGTAACATAATCACACTAGATTTTGATAAGGCTAATGATAGAATTTGTTGGAGCTTCATCCTAAAAATGATTTAATGGTTGGATTTGGTTCTAGAATGAGCTCATATTCAAATGTTGTTTCAAGATGATAATGCTATGATTTTTATCAATAATATGATTAAAAAAAACTCTTTCCCTCTACAAATATACATTCAACAAGGTTATCCTTTAGCCCCATTTTTATATGCTCTTACATATAATATTCTAGGATATCTTCAAAGTGCCAATAGTTTGAAGCTTATTTCTAAAATCTATATCCTACATAATATTGTAATTTACTCTTTGTATGTCGATGATAGCTTGTCATTTTTAGAAAATTATGAAAAATAAATCTCCAATATAATGGACATATTGGAACTTACTATGTTGTTTCGGGATCAAAATTCGTCCATGACAAAACTGAGTTTTTAATGGTTCAAGAACACCCTATTCCCCCATTGATTCCTAAGGAATGACAAAAAATCAAACATGAGTATATTATTAGATATTTTGGGATTCCATTTGGTATTGGAGTTTCTCTCTTTGATATGTGGAACTAGTATCTTAATAGACCCAAAAATAAAATTTTCAACTAGGGAAACAAATTTCTTTCCTTGGCTAGTAAAATTCAAATTGCTAATAGAATCTTCCTTGCCACACATGTTTATTATTTATCTTGTTGGTTTCCTTCTTAAAAATCATTATGATGACTTAACTAAGATTATTCAACAATTTATTTGAGTCAAGTAAGATGGTAATATGGGATTCATCTCTGCGTCATGGAATCATTGTGTTCAACGTAAACATAAAGGTGGCTTGCAGTGAATTGACCCAAAATTACAAGGTATTTGTTTAGATGCTAAATGGGTTATTAGATTTGTCAAAGTTGAGGAACAATGGAAGATACTCATACAAAATAGAATTATTTGCCTCAATCAAAGGTAAATGGAAAGTTGTGATATGGTTAGAAAAAATTCTTCACACTTCATTTTTCTTAGTAAAAGCCTCTTTTCCATTTAAATCTATTTGGGAATCCTAGAAACATATATGTCATTTCTTAAAATGGAGAGAAAATTCCCTTCAACATGGATTCAACTTTTCAACTTCATCCATTTCATGGAACAAACATATCTTGTATCAGAAGAAGCCCCTTGTTCTAATGTTTCTACACGTCTCATATTTTATGTTTCAAAAAGGTATTTGCAATGTTGAAGATCTATGGGATTTCTCTACTTTGAGTAGTTTACCATGGAAGATCATCAAAGTTCAATATAGTTGGAGCAATAAGCACAAGTCATTCTTGATTTTTTTCAAACCTTGGTCCCTTTTGAATTGTCTATCAAGTTGTGTACTCCTATCCATTGCATTTTTTACAAAGATTGGATATGGTTGTCCTACTATCCTCTCTTATCTTTGTTGTGTTCTTGTGTTTTCTCTTTATGATCCCACACCAGATCTTATCTTATATTTACTTCCCTAGATCAGAACATATTGAATTCGTTGCTCCAGATGATGTATATCATACGTTGCCCTAGATCAGAGTATGTAATATCAAAATGTATGCTCGTTGCCTTGGATCAAGACTTGAGTTCACTGCCTTGAATTTGCTACCCCAGATCTGGTATTTGTTGCTAGGAAAAGATATCGATGAGTATGTTTAGATCGTTGTCTTTAAAGTTATTTTGATAATACAATGCCTCATACTTGTATGAGGGCTTTACAATTTTAATTTACAAGGTCGGCCCTTCTTGGCGCTAATACATAAATTGAAATATAAAATGAATTTTGGGCCCAGCCCAAAAATACATTATAATCATTTTATTTTTGTCAATACATGGCGATACATAAAGGGACAATAATAGATTATCTAATTTGAATGTTGGGTTTTTCCTCTAAGAGGGAGGTTTCCCAGGGTAATGTGTTGTGTTCTTGTGTTTTCTCTTTATGATTTTGCAATTTAAATATTTTGATTTATTTCATTAATTAATCCGATCACTAAAATTAACAATCTTTCCCATTAAAGAAAATATATGTAAAGTTGCTTCCTAATTCTCCTATAAAGACTCGTCTTAACATCAAATGGAAGTTTAGGTTCAATGATTTTTTTTGGTATAAAGTATCTATTTCATTTTTGGTGAATAAAAATTTAATTTGGATGCTCAATTAATGGGTTGGAAGATATTACACTATCAAACTGCCCAATGGGGACATGTGGAACTCCATTTCTAATGATCTTCCTACTATTTTTTGTACACAAGTTGAGTTGAAAAGAAGCCTTACTTAGGGTTGGACTACATGTTAATATCATTGTTGATGGTATTAGACATGTTATTTTATTGTACTTATGGAGAAATGGATGCAAATCAATCTTTAACATTTACAATTATCACTAGGAGGTTATCTTTTTAAGGATTTACTCTAATGTTTTTTATTATCTTTTTTCTTTATTTTACTATCTTTAGGTGGACCTCATTAAGAATTTAAAATTGGACTTTCAAATTCAACAAAATAAAACTCAATTGGAGAATCTTCTAAAGAACAAAAGAATCTTTATGGCTCATGGATTAAGGTCCTCCCTGCAAAATTGGTGGCTATTTATTTTTGGTTAACAAAAATAAAAAAACATTTCCCATTCTTTGTCTAAGTTCAAAGTTATCTAGGGGAGAGGACTCAATAGTTGAGCACCCTAACTTCACACCTCTCAAAATCCTACTTGGCAATTTCAAATCACTCCCATCTTTTAAAGCAACTTACTTGGTAAATTCCCTACTTATAACTATGGTTTCCGGACCACATCAACATGCTTTTTTGTTGAACTGTCCAAAACTATCCCCCAAAAAAGGCTAATAGTTGTGCACTTAATCATGTTTTATTAGTGTATTGATGGAACATCACATGATTCTTTACTTTTATATTTAAAAAATATATTTCATTCAATTATATTTATCCATAATCAACATACTTCAAAATCACAAAAAATATTCAAAATATTTAACATTAAATCAACAAACTAAAATTCTCAATCCTCTTCCATGTAATGGGTTGATTCTCTTCTGGAGACTGTGGGGGATACTATTGGGGATATGTTAATGGTGGATGAGAAATCTTCTTATTTGTTCCACTCTACATATGCTTGTATCTTTGTGGATATAGATACTTCTAAAGGCCTACCATCAGAGATTAAACTTTATTCTCCTCAAGGTAGAAGCTAGATTCAACAATTGGACTATGAAGGCCTCCCCTTTAGATACCAAAGATGCTTTAAGATTGGTCATGTTGCTTCTCAATGTGAACTTTAGAGATTCAAAAAGTTTGCCTCGTGGTGGAAGGGTGCCTCTTCTTAGCACTATACGGTGGAGAAGGCATCTTCCCATCGGAGCTTTTTGTAGGTGGTTGAGAAGGACTGCCCTGTGTCTTCTGTGGTGGAGGATGGCTTGTGCCCTATAGCTTGTACTGAGCCTACTCCAACTCCTCCTTTGTTGGCTAGAGTTGTTCACCCTTATGCTGGTTCTTTTCCAGATTCTTTGTTGGATGGAGTCGGGCACCTTGATGGCAGTTCAGTGGGTGTTGTTGCTAGTATTTTGGTTGGTGTTGGTTCTGAATTTGTTGATCCTCTTTTAGCTAATCCCTTGGTTGGGAGTATTGTTGGTCCTTTGTTGGGCATTTTGTTGGTTGTTCCAACACCTCTACTAGGTGTTGGCTCTTCAGTCTTGGAGTCGCGATGTTGGTGGGATGAGGCTTCTAGAGTTGAAGAAGGGTGGATCATGTTAAGGTTTTAGGATCATTGCAAATGTAATAGCACTATCTCATTGTATGTGTTTTCCAAATGCAACAATCTCTTGCATTTATATTGAGAATGAGCCAAGAAGAGACATGTCCTTTCATGGGACATGTCTATTCATTATTTTGTAATTAATATAATGACAATTATGATTATATATATACACACACATATATATATAATATCTCTTGAGTATTATATTAATTTATCTAATATTTACATAATAATTATTATTATTATTTTATCAATTTAACTATTTAGTTATTATGAGAATAATTATAATCTAACTTTATATATACATATATATCAATGTATATAGTAATATCAATTATTATATATATATTGATATATATGAATATATATAATAAATTATTTCTCATAATAATCATATAGTCAATATTATTTATTTGACCGATGCTACAAATATCAACACTCCCTCTTAGCTAGGGAGGATAAATCAATCCAATGTCAACACTTATGACACTTGGCAACATAAATCATATCATGTAAGCAATAAAGGCATCATCGTCAAGATGTAGTCAATAGAAACATAGTCTCAATATGTGGATTGCCTCCATCGGCGATTCTATCCACAAGTTTTCAGGTGGATTTCCTCCATCGGTGATTCTATCGACAAGTCTCAGGTGGATTGCCTCCATCGGTGATTCGATCCACAAGCTCTCGTGTGGATTGCCTCCATCGGCGATTCGATCCACAAACTCACGAGCTTTGGTGTGGATTGCCTCCATCGACGATTCTATCCACAAGCTCTCGTGTGAATTGCCTCCATCTGCGATTCTATTCACAAACTCATGAGCTTTGGTGTGGATTGCCTCCATCGATGATTCTATCCACAAGCTCTCATGTGAAGTGCCTCCATCGGTGATTCTATTCACAAACTCACGAGCTTTGGTGTGGATTGCCTCCATCAGCAATTCTATCCACAAGCTCTCGTGTGAATTGCCTCCATCGATGATTATATTCACAAACTCATGAGCTTTGGTGTGGATTGCCTCCATCGGCGATTATATCCACAATTAAGATCACAAAAATATCTATCACAATAGAAAGTTATTGCAAGATCGTCACCTTCCAATAACTTTAACAAATACAAGTGATAATCATTTGGAAGTCGTCACTTCCTCATGATTTAAAGAAGGTGCAAGCCCATTAAAAACATTCATGATTCATTAGTATAATAATCAATTATATCAAGATTACCTCAGAAGTGTTTCACCTTCAATAGTGAACTCCCTCTCAATCAACATGATCAAGATTGTCACAAGTTGACTGAACCATCTTCTCCCTCTGAAGCTCAAGTTTATCAACTTCTTGACCTCCTTTGAAATGTCAGACTCCCTTTGCATCTATTCTCAATCATCAATTCATTTGCAGGCATCAAGTTATTTCTCCCTTGAATGTAATTATCTTGTGCTTCTGTCCTGAAGGTATGTCAAAGAGAGATTACAAATAGCTCATTAAACTATCTCGACCGAAAATACCAATGATAGAATCATACAATATTTTACTAACCAATAGTATAGCATTAATTACAAACTCAAAAATTATGTGCATTAATAAAACATGAAATACTTATCTTTTATAAATTTCAAGTATTTCATTTTGTAAGGTGAGCCCATATAGAAAATATCATGCTAATTCACAGAATGACATCATCATTCTCAAACATTACCATAATTCTTCACATTAAATATCTTGAATATCCAAAGGTTCCATATAATATCACAACCTTCAATCTTATTAGATCTCCCTTTAAGTAGTTAGGCTTTTAAAGAAGGAACCAAGCTCTTTTACAAAAAAAAATTTGCATAGACCCTTACACATTCGGTTGTAACTTTTGAACCAGACATTTTCTTTCCAATCGCTTCAGTGAGATTCTTCTAAATTTGGTTATCACAAACATATCCAAATTTTAGCAAAATCCAACAGTGCGTTTGTGAGATATGGTTCTCATACCGAGACTGTATTTTCTGAGACAGTCACACATTCACCATCAATAAACTACTCTCTTACATTTGCAACTTGGCTCTGATACCATGTTAAGGTTTTAGGATCATTGCAAATGTAATAGCACTATCTCATTGTATGTGTTTTCCAAATGCAACAATCTCTTGCATTTATATTGAGAATGAGCCAAGAAGAGACATGTCCTTTCATGGGACATGTCTATTCATTATTTTGTAATTAATATAATGACAATTATGATTATATATATACACATATATATATGTATATATAATATCTCTTGAGTATTGTATTAATTTATCTAATATTTACATAATAATAATTATTATTATTTTATCAATTTAACTATTTAGTTATTATGAGAATAATTATAATCTAACTTTATATATACATATATCAATGTATATAGTAATAGTGCAATTATTATATATATTGATATATATGAATATATATAATAAATCGTTTCTCATAGTAATCATATAGTCAATATTATTTATTTGATCGATGCTACAAATATCAACAAATCACAGTTAAAGGTAAACAATCTAAGAGATCCTCCTCTTCTTTTGACATGACCCTTTGGTCCCATAAGAAGGGATCAAAAGTTTAGTCCCCTCTCCTTCATCTGTTGTTTTCTTTTATTTTATCTAGCGCAACAGACTGAGGCGTTTTAGCTGGACTGCTTTCTTTGGCGGTGTTTCTTCATGAGGGGTTTGGGGTGTCTTGGCTTTAGTTTTTGTCGGACTATTGTTTCTTTGGAACTCTTATAGTTTTATCTCAAGTTCCAGTATTGTAAAGGGTTTCAGGGCCCCTTCAAAACCTATTGTTACTCTAATAAAAAATAGTGTGACAACTCATATTTAGATTTTTAATTAAAGATTATTTATAATGAAACAAGAGTTATGATGAAGCTATAGTCCCTACCTAATGCTTGATGTAAAAAATAGTAGAGAGGAAATGTTAATGTCCACAGGAAATGTTGATGTCTGATGTGAAGGTTGGAGATGACACACTTGAGGCATCAATAATAATTGGTAAATAATGAGTTTCATTCCTATGGATAGGCAAGAAACATAGCATGATGTTCCTTTCATTGCTCCTTTGAAATGTAGTAAACTACTAGTTATAACATATACAAGCCAAACCTCACTATGAGTATTAAGGGATATGAGCCAAAGTCTAAAGACAAATAGGCTAAAGGAATAACAACTACTTATTTTGTGTCCAAGTAACTAAGGGTGTCGTCCCACGGAGGGGAGCTTCCTAAAAAATTGTAGTGGGTGTTGCTAAGATTTTTTAGGATTATTTTATATGGGAGGTCTCATGAATTTTGTAGTGGAGTTCATGCTTAAATGTTTAAGCTCCATAATTTATGAAAATTGTTGGTCTAGTCAATTTTTTAATTTATCATATTCAAATCACATGACTAAAAAAAAGGAAAAACTTATTGATGAGAATTTAAAATTTTCATATGACTAACAAATGGTAGATACAAAGCCTAAGATGGTGGGACAATTTCTAACTCCCCACATATTCCACCTACTCAAATATGCAATCCTAAAAAGCAAGGGTTACTACTTTTGAGGGAAAGATTCAATTTAATCCTGTAGCAATATATCTTTTACTTGATGGGAGCTCTTGCTCCATAAAACAAGATCCTGAGGCCCTCTCACGAGACCGCACCCTAAGAGGGAGATCCTTGATTTTATATGCTACAATTTTAGCTATTTTTGTCGCTACCTACAAATTGTGGAATTAATGGATTATAAGGAGATATTGTTCAACTAAATGAGACCTCTTCATAGTTAGCCAACAACTTGTTCATCCCATTTACTTCCAACATTGCTTTGGATGGGTATCTAGTTTCCATATAGGTCACATTTATATTTTCCCCTCCTTATAGTTGATCAGTGTTTATCATTTTCTTTTGAATTTACTCATCTCACTTCTCAATGAGCTTCATATTGGTCCCATCTCCCACATATCTTGTGATAGTGATGAACATGCACCTAGTGGTGCCTCACATAATATTATTAGTCTACAACTTGTGTGACTTTATTGACTTTTTCTTTTGAAATTATTTTATCATTCTACCACCCTAAAAAGGTAAAATCAAAATTAAATTAAGGTAGGTAAATTTTTTTGAATGATTTTATTTTGACATCTAACACATGAACAAAATTATTAGTTTCATAAATAGTCGTGTTAGTGTCATCAAGAAATATTTAGCAATTATATTACTGGTGTTTTCTAGAACTTGTCAAAGGCAACATAATAGTTTGATATTAAAAAAATACAAGTCTAGTGTACGATGATTTTGTAGTTTGATTAATTTTATAATTGTTAGAGTTGGCCTTGACCCTAATTTCGATTCATTTTATGCATAGCAAACTATGAAACAAATAAATAGGAAAACTTGAGGAAAAATTAACTAGCGAGATTAGAAACTATGAAGATTGAGCAAAAGACTAGAATTTACAATATATGACCTTTCAAGTGTGATTAACTTAAGAGACATATTGAAAAAATCCAAAAATATTGTATTCTTGGAGGATATAAATAAATGATACAGAGTCCAAATTTTATGGAAGATGAAGAATCTTGTCAACATAAGATACCAAACTCTAAGAAGACTCTTGAAGCATTTAATTATTTAAGAGGGATCATAAAGGGGATTCCATTCTCTACCCAATGATGAGTCAATATAGGTATGTTGGATATTACAAATTATTATGTTGAATTAAAAAGAAAAATATTTAGTAAAATGAGAATATCTTGTACAAAAGACTTTCATTTGCTTCAATATTAGCTCTATCTACCAGTCTTTCATTTTTTGTTATGCATATAATTATGGTAAGACTTATTTAGAAAATCGTATAAATTTACATGTAAGAAACTTTTTGCAAATTTGTTTCCAAATTTATTCTCCATATATATATATTGTTATATTGTTCTACTTTCTATTTTTAACCATTTATCCCTTAAAAATGATTTCCCTAAATAGAATCTTACTATTATTTAAAATCAAATAAGGATGTTAGTTTAATGACTTAGAATAGATAATTTGTCTAGAAATAATTGAAATCAATTTGTTATACTAATGCTCAATACAAACACACACGTGCAAATTTAGGTGAGAAAGGGAAAGGGAGTTGATAGACAAATTTGAATTGAATTTAGTTCCTAGTTATGAGGATGACCCTATGATGATGGACTTGGCCAAAGATTGAGTAGATGGAATATATTAATTTATTGAAATAAAAAAAGATTACTATCTATCTCTCAATATAGTTTATATTTTCAAACACTATTAATTAGATGAGATATTTATATTTTTAATACTATTTATGAAATTTAATATGTTCTTGTTAGAATACTTTATATTTACTAAAACTACAAAATCATAAAATTTCTAACTACTACTTTATTTATATATAGATGGTAAATATGACATGACAAATTATATAAATAAAATAAAATATATATTTCTTAAATGAAAAATACACTCTTATAAAAAAATATAATAAATAATAAAGAATGTCAAATTTAAGTTTTACAATTATCTAGATAAAGGAATGTTATAAATTTTATAACTCATCCATTCAAATTTATATTTAAATTGTGCATATTTTAAAAAAGGCAATAACGGCAAATGAAAATAATTAGAAACGGAGTAGGAGAGAAACTGTGAGGTGTCTTATAAATTTATTTCCTACAAAATTAGCTAGAGCAAATTATTCCTAAAAAAAAATTAAGTAGTGACTACTAGCCAAAATAAACTAATCAGCTACATGAGACCTTATCCTAACAGGCAAAAGACAAATGATTAACCGGGTTTATATTTCATAAGTCAAAGTTTCAAATCAATATCAATTTAATAATAAACAGGAAATTAGGAAAAGTAGATGAATTAGGGGGAAAAAAAATCAATAAAAATTAAATTTTAAATATAAGAATGGTACAAATCATAAGATAAATGTTATATTTGATTTGGTAAGCTGTTTCTAAAATTGATTGTATTTCTTTTTTTGTATCAACTTGTGAGATCACATTCTATGATCCATCATCACGATGACAGAACAGCTGAAAGAGAAAAATGATATCTCTAATTATATTTGATTGCAGGCACCATCTTCGAAATAAAACCAATTACGTTTTGCCCATACGAAAACTTAAGTCTCTGCCCATACTTAAGAAACTAAGAGTGAATAAGCGTAAAGATGAACTGCTGGATCCGAAAACATTTTTTTAAAAATTCTAATTATGTCTTCTTTTAATTGGAAATCATCGTGCTGTCTTTTAAGTTTTTCATCTTGAAAGAATGCGAGGGATTTCAATACAATTGTATGACAGCATATCTGCACGGCAGCCATGTACATAATTATCATTTAGATAAATTTTAAAATGACAATGATACCTACAGATGTCCCACATAGTAATATTTAACCATAAAGAAATTGGTTGACAAACTATTTATACTTGCCCTTAACAAGAAATAAAATTGAACACAAAATGTCCACAAATTAGTAAATTACGGTTAAGCAGATATTCTTTCAGAAGATCCTTTTTCTCCCACTTATTTGCTTCCTAGATGCTGACAATTGCAGCAATCTTTTTAGTACCATGATCTACAAACAAGTTCGTTCCTGTAAATCAAATCAACCCAGAGAGTCTCACGTGTTTGTTCTTCACATAAACATGTTGATTGAGTTGCTCCCTCGCAAGGAAGAGGCGGTCCAAATATATAGTTGTCATGACACAATCACATTGCATCTAGTATCCTCAATAAGAAACAAGAGTTCAAAAGTTTTATCACAATTACATTCACATGCAAAAGAGTTGCTTTTGGCATTTATCATTCCCAAAAGCCCTCAACAACTTGCACTCGCCTGCATGTCAACTCAGAATGAATGACAAATTTGATTCTGTATTGAAATGAATCATAATTTTGATACAAAGGCAAATTTGTCTGTATGTGGACTTCCATTTTGGCATTAGCAGAAACTAAGCCAAAAGATTCATGAATGAAAAATAAATTAAAATTACAATATCTTTCAAGTAACCAACTGCACCCTTAAATGCCTCCCACAACTGAAAGGCTGATATGGACAATTGTAAGAAGCCTCCAGTTATTCATCACCACTTCTGTCACTTATATACACTGTACATCACAGTGATTAATCCACGACATTTAATTAATTTCCTTATTGACTTCTGTGATATTCTGTTTTCTACTTAAGAGTGCATAAATCAATGTAGTTGTACTCCTGAAACTGCCTTAAATTTGATTGGTTAAAATACAAATAATCTTAAGGTCAAATGAGGCAATACCCTATGCGCCAACAGTTACAAGCGGTTAAGTGCATCCTTAATTGCCCTTCGAAATTCATCATTGTGAAGTAAAAATGATGAAACGTGGCCCCCAGTAACCCACCTCACCTCTGAGAAAGGCCAAGCTCGCTGAAGTTCCAAAACAGAATGTTTGGGAATGTAGCCATCATCCTGAATATCAGAAATGCAATCAAGACATTAAAATGTAAATAACTGGGCATTAGGATACATCTATTTCATTTGCATATGAAAAGACAGAGCAGTTGACATACAGTGGCAGCAACAAAAATGACTGCTCTAGGATTTTTGGGAGTGGGAAACTGTGTAACATCAGTTAGGGATAGCACTGAACGCATGCGCTCCCTCACTTGCTCGACGGTCATCCCAGTATTCTGTACCATGTCCCTTCTTAGTGCATCCCAGGCAGTGCCATACTGCAAAATACCCTCACAAAAGGCTACAGCAGCAGAGTGTGGAGCTAGAAAGGGCAAAGTAGCCACCGGAGTTGGATGCAATGAACCAACCATTGCAGCATGTACTCCACCTATGACAAACAGAAAATATTCCTGTGGTTAGATATCTCTGGTTAATGATTAATATGAAGAACTTAAAGCAGCATCCATTAGAACAGGTAAAACCATGAAATCCTCTTACCCATGCTCAGACCACAGACACCTGTCTTGCTAAATCCAGCAACATTTTCTAGCCAGTATAGAAGTGTCCGGGCTTCTTCAATGGTAGCCCTTCCCAAGAGAAGCAAATCACTCACACACAAAAGCTTTGAACCATATTGTAGTTGAGGACGACGCTCTCCATAGAATGGGCTGCAGTAAATCATTATATCAACTGATGATTGTTGATCCTTCAAACCTTTACCTACTTTCACAATATGAAAGAATCTTGTCGTATCCCTACCTAAATATCCCATTTTGTTTTTCAACAATTTTCAAAACTCAAGTTTATTAACCAGACAGACTAATTATCAAACAAATTATCCAAGTGCATCTCTAACTATTATAGACAAGATTTTAACCTTTCAAGCACCATAGTTGCAATGTTGCTTTTTAGTAATGGCCCACCCATGCGTAAACGCCGTTCAAATGTGTGGTCTCCAGTCCCTGGAACAAGAGTTATTTTAGAAATTTCAATCATGTAACCTTCTGACATCATATTAGATAATAAACCCAATGACCAATCTCCTGAACTACATACACGTAGCATACTAGAAGAATACCTCACCTCTGAAACATGCAGTCAATACAAATTTCTGATATGCACATACTCCTTATGAAAACAGGAATGTCACAGGATAAAGGAAATTTCAAATTAGTTGTTTCAATATGAAGTTTTAGATAATTCATGACTGAATTTCCTAGACTTCTGTGAACGTCCAAACTGGTCGGCTAAGAGTTTTCATTCACTGAGAGACCAAAATTATTCCCAATTTATAATTACTTTAATCATTATGGCTTATTTTACTGATCCAAACAGAAATAAGAATTGCTAAACATCTGCACCACCGAGATATTGTAATGCATCTCACTTAGAATCAAAATCTGGAAACAAATAAGCATAATCAAACGTTTTTAACATAATATGCTAACAATCTTATACAAGATCAGAGAAAAAAATGCATGATTGGTTTTAGCCTCGGGACAATACACTTGTTCACCAATATGTGATTTGTGATTTGAATTGATCAATTTTGGTGTTCTAGTGTAATCACATATGCTGCATACAGAAGTTGTAAGCATTCCTTTGTATAGTATTATGCACACAGATAATCTTAAACTTGATACACAAGAAGCATGCTCTTAAGATAATTTTGCAAGATCATCAAGGAAACATATCTAGCATAATACAGCAATAATTCTTCTAAAAGATTGGAGAAAAAAATGTTTAATTCACATTAGCCTCAAGGCAATACACTTGTAAGCCAAAACCTAGTTAGGAATAAGCTGTGTTCCAAGGGGACATGTCCCTTTTGAAAAAAAATAAACATTTATGGGACAGGGACTCCAAGGAAAATTCTTCCTGCCATTCTGCCACTGCCACTACATTTCTGAAAAAATTTGCGAGATGTCTACCTCAATGAGGGGATGTTTCTGGGTTGTCCCTCTGTTAAGGGAACTACACATACTCCAGGATCCCTGGGACCATCAGGTGATGACATTGAATCTCCTTAGCCCACCGGAGTGTATAGGTGTCCCTCACATCACTTCAGCCAAAAAGCCATTTAGCAAACAAAGCAAACAAAACAAGGGAATTTTTTTTAAAAAGCCCTATTTTATTGATATCAACAGATTAAGTTACCAAAAAAGATTGTAGAGCAGGAGTAGCCATGAATTTTTACATGCCATTCTCTTCTCTTCCTCCTACTACAGTTTGGCAATCTTACTTTTTGTCTCTAACAAAGCATTTGTCTTCATCAAATTCAACATTTAGATGTTTTCTAGTCATCTAAGACATAGACATAACATTCTTTTTAAGTACAAGAACATCTAGAACAATTCCTCATTTTCTAATTTCACCATTTCATCATTACCATTGGAATGATCCCATAGCCCTTTGAGACTGCAAGGAGACTTTGGAAATCCTTGAGCATCTACTATTGTGAAAATGGCATACTCCATGAAGGTTTTGTGTGGTTTCGAAAGCTTCAATTTAGGCTTGCTGGTGAGGGCTCCAAGACTCGACCCAACCATGTACTGTAATAGGGGCACTGCCCCTAAACCTTGCAAGGGGCACTGCCCCTCAACCCTATCAGGGGTCTCCAATCTCAAATCCCACTCACCATCATCACTATCCCCAAATCTAAACCCTTAGTCCCCCATCCCAAAACTCTGGGAACATAGGAGACAGATTTTTGTAAAAATAAACCATCAAGAAACACTTATACCCCAAAATGTAATTTGAATTTATAGACTTTGATGGCAATATATAATTACATATTCCACAAACTCAAGAAGTTTGCTAGCATTCTTCTCTGCAATATTATGCACATTACTACACAAGTAAGATGCTCTTTAGAGAAAAATGGCACTCTCATCCTTTGCCTCTGGCGATTCAAAATGCCAGCTCTCACTGCTATAATAGTCTACCATGACATGCTATCGGGTCATTGTGGTCACAACATTTCTCCCTCCAATGTGGTCTCCTTTGGTTGGTTCTGTCAACCCTAGTTCTAGTGTCTCAAGTGTTGTTGTGCTTGCATCTGTGCCTGGGGTTGTGCCTCACCTTCTACAACTAGTGTTGTAGGTGTTGGTTCTGCCCCCCCTCAAATGTCTGCTACTGTTGTAGGTGGCTGGAGCTTTGCTCATGTAGCTAGTAGTAGTGCTGCTCGTCCATTGATAGAGAACTTATCCTATACCTTGTGTCAAATCATCCCTGGTGGTGTTTTGAGGCCAAGATGTGGTGGAAAATGAGAACTTCTACCAATGTACAGGTCTGGTGTGCATATTCTACAAATTTTGGCCTTCTCTTCCTAACCTTTGCAAATGGGTGCTGGATTATTGGAGGCCTCTTGTGGTTGGTAACATTGAGCTCTTCCCATGTGCTAAAGGTTTTTTTACTGCCACTTTTTCCTCTTCTAAGGATAGAAACTCAGTGTTGGGTAAGCTATGGACTTAGGGAGATCACTCCCTCTCCATCAAGC
This sequence comes from Chamaecyparis obtusa, assembly GCA_027943335.1. Classification (NCBI taxonomy): domain Eukaryota; kingdom Viridiplantae; phylum Streptophyta; class Pinopsida; order Cupressales; family Cupressaceae; genus Chamaecyparis; species Chamaecyparis obtusa. The sequence goes on along the minus strand of BSBK01007165.1, from coordinate 121,108 downwards.
CTTGGTCAACTTCCTTTAACCTTCTTACTAAGCAACTAAATGTGTGTCCGGTGTGGATTATACTTCTGAACCTTCCCTTCCAGTTTTGAAAGGTTTCATGTTACGGGACCATATGCAACTCTATTGGTCACTTCTTGAAGGTTGACAATTCCACTTCCTACAGGGGACACTCTATCATGTCCCACCTGAGTTTAGGCTTAAAAGTTAATATATAATAAATTGCAGCACTAATGACGAAACTCAGAAACAAAGAATGAAATATATATATATATATATATATATAAAAGAAAGGCCACTTAAAGGTTAGGGCCGACTCACAAATAGGCAAGAAATAAAACAAGGTTCCATGGAGACGGGTACGACTATTTTTTCAAAATAGGAGACAGGGGGTACTTTGATTATGTCAATTTTTTTTATATATAATTTAATATGTTATAGAAAATCTGAAAATATAATGATTGAGTTTGTTTTCAAAACAAGAACAGTGATAAAGTTTACAGTCAAACATTAACTTTGAAGTTAAGTACACAAATTGAAATGTCATACAATCATTGTATCAAAGTTTCAAACTGATTAGTGATTACATATTGAAATAAGCTTGATAAACAGCAAGCTGATACGCAAACAAAAATCAGAAATCTTAATCAAGGTCCTTAGCTATGATGCTCTCCACTAAGTACCTAGTACTTGGGTACACGTACCAGTACCTGGTACATGTCCCAAGGGTATGGATACGAGTACCCATGCAACTATGAAATAATAATAAGCGGTGATCTTAAATGAGAAAAGGGCTGACTGAGTTATAGAGCACCCATCTTTGGGCAAGGGTTTGGAGATAATAAAAAGTATTTAATTAAACCTACTTAGCTGACCTGTTTAGGAGGGTCGCAACCTTTGGTAAAGAATGTGTTGTTTGAGAGGCATAAATAAGAGGTGTTTGTGAATCATTCAGGCATCCACCGATTGGAATATCATTCTGAGTGGTAAGAGCAGACATAAGCAGATATAAGTGGAGACAAAGGCAGCAATGATTAATATGTTTTAAGGGCAGTAATTAATATAATAAGCAGTGATCAATTAACTAGTAATATAGCTGACTCCAACTAAGGCCGATCCATATTAATAAGCAGCAATTAATTAATTATTAACATGGCCAACTCCCAATAACTAATAAGCATAATCTAAGAATTGATTATGAAGAAGTGTGATCTGGAAGAGGTGCGACTACAGAATTGAAGAGATGCTGAGGGGAGAGACGTGCCTCTTTAGTTCCAAGGGAGAAGACATAAAGGTGTCAAGATTGACTCCAAGAAAGCAGGGACCCAAGCAACATAAATCCATAAAGACAAGCAGCAGACAGCCATCGAATAGAATATTATTCATAACAGATCAGGTTACAATAGTACTTTCAGTTATTGTGGGAAGGAAAGGAAGTACAAGAAGGGGACAGGAAATAGAATATAAAATCATTCGAATAAGAGCAGATCAAGAGCAGAATTAGAGCAGGTCCAGAGCAGAATTAGAGCAGAAATGTGTTAAGGATCTGCAATCAAACTGGAAGAATGAAGTTGAAAAAGGAGGACCAACAATAAAAGAATATTATTCAAGAGCAAACTGTAAAGAGGAATAAAGAGCAGAAGAATCCCATTTGATGTAGGAGATTGATCTGAGAGATTGATCTGAGAATTTCATTTGATGAAACGTAATAAGAATAAGAAGGTTGAAGCAAGCAGATGTAGATGGAATATAAGCAGCAAGCAGACATCAATGAAGTCAACATCTGATATAATTTATCAGATAAAGATTACTGAATATCATCCCTATTAAGAGAAGATATAGATCAAACCAAATAGACCCTTCACACAGTGACCTCACTCAGCATAGAGAATCTGAATAATACGTATAAAATGGTATGAAGTATCAATGGATCTTATCTATGATTTCTTGATTATGAGTTAAAATCATGTGTTTACATATATGCATATGTGTTGGAGGAAGTAAGATATGGATATGCAGTTTACCGGCTCCTGTGAACTAAGTACACCACCCCAAGAGATGGAATTGGTCCATACTTGGATATTCCTGCCTCTTGTGGGCCGAGGGGCAATTTGGTTGACCCAAGGGGGGAATTGGTCAATAGTTGGATATTCTTGCCGTTTGTGGGATATTTGACCCAAGGGGGGAATTGGTCCGTAGTTGGATATTCTTGCTGCTTGTGGGATATTTGACTGAAGGGGGGAATTGGTCCACGGTTAATAATTCCTGCCACTTGTGGGATAATTGACCAAAGGGGGGGAGTTGGTCCATAGTTGGATATTCCTGCCGCTTGTGGGGATGTGGGCAAGTTTTCCATAATGTGAATATGACGTGTTGTCAGGCTTAGTTGGATTGGGAAGTTTACTAGCGCCCTCTTGAAACTCCTACTTGGATGAATTTATGATGGGTTATGGGATGGTAAACTCCAATTTGAGGACTCTACAAGGGAACTCCATCAATGAGATTAGTTATATCTTATAATTCAATTAATGTTCCTAGCCCTAGTGAGAAAAATATGTTTTGAATTATGTTGGAATTGTAATTTTAGGGCAAAAGCTAGGGCATGGGAAAAAGGGGACATTACACACTCTTTTTTTGCGCACATTCTAGTGGACATTGACATCTCCAATCCTCTTCATGAAAAGGTGGTTTTGATGGTTGGGGAAAGGCCTTCGACTCAACCTCTTAATTATGAGGGTCTCCCCTTCAAATGTTGTTGACGCTTCTCCCTCAATCACCTTGCTATGGATTTTCCTCTTGCATCATAGGAGCATTGCTACTTTGTGGAAGAATGCTAACAAGGATCACTTGATTATTTGTGCTCTTGATTCTCCTTTCAATGACTCCTCTCAGGATGATGACGAGTCTTCAGCTTTTGGTACAGCTCTAATGTGTCCTTTGAGCCCTATTGGGGAGCCTCTTGACCCAATCTCATAGCCCTATTTGCCCTTAGCTTCTAATTAGCTCCAAATTACTCATGTGGTGGAAGGTCAACTTTCGCCACATTGTTTTGTCGCTCTCTCTTTGCATGTTGATGGGCTCTCCGTGGAAGAACCCCTCCTTGCTTCCCCTTGTTCTAAGAATTTGGAAGATAATGTCTCCTAGATTGTTGTGAGGAAGAAAGGTCTTCCTAAATCATTTTTGCAAACCCATGTTCACATGTTGGGCGAGAGGCCATGTTACACCCCCATTTTTATGACATTGGCAAACTTTTAATTTCCATGTTAATATGCACACCAATTGGATGTTTTGAGATGAGCAATGGATGTCTAATGTTATTGTTAATGCTTAATGATGGTTGAATGTCGCTTTTGTTTCATTGTATATGATGATTTTAATGTAAAGGCTAATTACTGCTGTAGTTGATAATTGGATACGGGATGATCTATTTCGCCCTCCAAGAAAGGGAGAGGGTCACTAGAAAGAGGGATACTAACGCGGTGAATAGGAAATTGATGTCATTTGAATCTTCACACACACATACACATGTAGATTCATGTCATCCTTGTTTTTGGTCATGTAATTGGTTAGTAAACCTTGCACCTTTTTAAAGTAATGTGTTAGTTCAAGTCTAAGATGAACTTGTGTCAATCAAGATTTAGAGCTATGCTTGTGTTAGAAAGAACCAAAGTTTGGATTAGTCATTCTTTCCTTTTCCTTGTAAATATTTGATTGCTGACTAAATTAACATATTCGATCACCCAAGAAGATTAGGTTTGCAAAGGCTAAGCTAAAAGGACATATTGATGTTTGGTGGAAGTACAACCAGAAAGAAATAGGAAGGGAAAGGAAAGAATTGAAATGGGACAAGAGGAGGAAGGAGTACACTAAAGAATTTCGTAAACTGATTATTTAAATGGGGCACGATGAGGTAAACAAAGATAAGGTCATAGGATACATCAATGGATTGAGGAAAAACATTCAAGAAGAGTCGAGTCTAATCAAGTTGATCACCATAGAAGAAGCATACCAATTTGTGGTCAAGGCAAAAGGCAAGTTGAACAAGAGATTTGAGAAACAACAAAATCTACATAGAGGAAAAGATGTGAGGCCCCAATCGGAGAGATCAAGTTGCAATGACTGAAGACCCTATGAAGAAGAGAAGAGAGTTGACAATTTCTACCATAGAGGCAATGGTCTGTACCGCAACAAAGAAAGAAGTCATGACATTTACTGCAAAGGCCAAGAAGATAGCAACTACTACCACAACAACAAAGAAGAATGAAATGGATATCAGAGAGGGAGAAAAAGATACAAGAGACATGAGAAGGAACCCTTCAAGGGAACATGCTTTAAGTGTGTAATGACACAGAGCATTTGAATATTTTCAAGACCGATGAGGTGGCTAGAAAGAAGAATTAGAACTACATTTGGGGAAGAACCCTGAAGGTCACATGAGCTAGTTGACAACCTTGAACATGGAAAATCACTAATGTTGAGAAAAGCCTTAATGAAGTATCTGAAGGGGAAAGGACTGGTACAAAGAAAGAACCTATTCAAAGCTAGATTCAAAGTAGGGGTAAAGTGTTGCAAAGTAATCATTCATAGCAAAAGAAAAAATAAATTGGTATCAAATGAAATGGTTGAATGCCATGCCCCTGCCCTGTAAGACAGATCTTTAATAGATGATATTAGGGCAATAAATGAATGGAAACTCACAAGAGGCCGACCTTAATCCTACGAGATATAATTAACGGAAATACCAACCAGAATCATGTTCCTTTATATGTCTCTATGCTAGCTGACTTCCTCTGCACCTTAGCTTTAACCAAATATCAGTCTTTTGGCCGACCTCCTTCTTGGGGCTTAAGCAAAAGACGTTTAAATGAAGGTTTTGGATTGCCCGAGGCATATATTGACAATGGCAATTATATATATATTAATTATGGCCAATTTATTTATGAACCAAGAGCAGTGATGGTAATTATGAAGGCTGACTCAATGTGTGTTTAGTTAAAGTATATAAGTGTCAACTCCTTGTGATAAGTCACCTTCTTTGGGTGAAAAGGCATGAGAGAAGATATATAAGAAGAATAGAATGAGAGTTTTTAAAGGCAGAGAAATGGAATAAAAATACCAGATATAATCAGAGATAAATCTTAAAAGAAGAATTAGAGCAGCCTTAGGGCAGCAGACACATGAAGACATATTTGCAGCAGACATAAGAATACAGTAGCTTTGAAAGTAAAATATGCATATCGAATATGGGATTATCATATCAATCAATCAAGAAAGGAAATCAATGGCATCAGACCTTTTATCAGCAATCAGGATCAGATCAAAGATTGTTATTGACTTGCAGGCAGTAACATTCTTGTTCATTGCATTATGCATGAATATATGTTTAAATAAGTATGCCTGATATATGTTTAAATAAGTATGCCTGGTATATGCAGCAATATAATCTTTAAATGCTCAATTCCTTACATATTGATATAGGCAATAATTCAAATAATATGTTTGGTACATAACATCATATATATTAGATATAAGCAATAATGTAAGGACAATACATAGAGCAATTCCAAAAGAGGACATCACATTGAAAAATTTACCTTAAAGATGCAGAAACACCCAAACCCTTGTGTGATTGCTTGGTTATAGAGAGAACATAAAGTTATGTTCAACAAACAATGCTGGGTAAGATTTATGATACAATTACCATGATGAATGTAATGTCCCCTATTGGGATCTTTCCTAATTTACCCTAGAATCCCAATTTGATAAAGGATGAATTATACATAGGAATGCACAATTGCCCACTTAAACCCTTGATTTAGTTCCTACAGACAAGTTGGTTATCCATGAAAGGTTGTCAACACATAATTTCATAACATTATAGAAGAATCTCACTTACCCTTGCTAATTACATAATACGCATGTGGATTCCCTTAAGGCTTTTCCCAACAACCCATCCACATTATGAAGCCCTTTGGGAGATCATACAAGGCACCTTGAGCCTATCCATCAAGCCCAGGAGCATAGGATGACACCCACCGTACTAACAATAATAGTAGGAATGATAACATTAGAAATGATTTATTAATTACTAAGCATTATTATATGATGAATCAACATGATCAAGACTATGTAGCATCAAACCCAGCACTTTTAATTAACAAATTCTTCTGATTACTCTTGATATCTCTGCAATTATATATCTTTACTTTATTTGACTGTCTTCCTATTGTCTGCTGTTCAATGCTGATCACTTGATGGCTTCCTTGACATATTGACCCTGCCCATAAATCGCTCAAGAGGGCATGAAATGGTAACTCTTTTGTTCATGTCTCTTGCCTTTTCATTATGCTTATTAGCTTAATAACTCAGCCCTTATTAACTTGATCATCTACGCCTTAATCCTTGGCACTGCATATGATTTATTCTTTGTTAATTGTTAATTCATCCCTTAACTCGCATTAGGAAAATCACTGATTACATGGACAGGTTTTACTCGGACAAATCACTGATCACATGAAGAGAATTTGTTCAGACAACCCGCTGGATATGAAAGAGACTCAGATCTGGTATAATTATTTCTCCTTTATCTATTACTGATTTGTTTTTTGGCTGTGAGGAGTGTCATGGCGGGGGCATGACAATCAAGTCTTGTGTGATATAATGCCAATGGATGTTGGTCACCTACTGTTGGGAAGGCCTGGGTTTGCAAGTTATACATGATGGGAGAGCAAACACATAAGCTGCAACACTAAGAATGGCCAAAGCCACAGGTTAATGACACCAAAGGATAGAGAAGTTCCAGTCTGAAGCAATGCTAGGATATGATTGGTAGATGTAAGGAATTTTTTGGATGGACTAAGGCATGAGAATGCTTGTTTTGCACTAATTCCTAAGACGTTCAACAATGCATATGAATGGAGTACCCCTAAAAGTGAAGAGAAAGATTGCAAGAGATCTCATAATTACTAAAAGAATACAAGGATATATTAGAATGACACCAACAAAGAATGGTGAGTGAAACAAATAGGTGCACAACATATCAAGGAAAGGTTTGGTCTAGAAGAGTTTGAACCCATGAGCAGTACTCACAATGCTAACACCCGAGAAGGATGGTGAGCAGACAATGTGAACTAAATCTAGAGAAATCAATAAAATCAATGTAAGGTATAAATTTTCATTGCCAAGGATGGATGGTATCATGTACTATCTTAGTGGAGCAAAGTATTTCACCAAGATTGGCTTGGAGAGCAATTATCACCAAATCAAGAAAAGAGAAGAGGATGAAAGAAAAATAGTTTTCAATACCAAAGGTTTAACTAAGTCGATTGATATGCCTTTTGGACTGACCAATGTGACAAGTACATTTATGTGATTGAAGAACTAAGTATTAAGGAAATTTTCGGGTAAGGTTATAATAGTTTATTTGAACAATGTTTTGATTTTCAGTAAGACCAAAGAAAAACATATAGAACACATCAAATTAGTAGTACAAAGGTTGAAAGAAGCAAAGTTGATCATCAATTTGAAAAAGTGTAGTTTCATGAAGGAAGAACTCATCTACTTGGGATTTTTGATCTCAGTGTAGGGTTTACAGAAGATGGATCTAGGGAAGTTCAAAGCCATTGTGGAGTGACCTACAACAAATGTAGGGGAAATAAGATCTTCCCGTGGGTTGACCAGTTTCTATAGGAAGTTTGTCGAAAAATTTGGCAATATTTGTGTCTCTAATTAAGACGATGAGAGGGAGCAAGGAGGAATTCAAACTTCAAGAGTTGATTGGAGCTTTGAGCTTCTGGAGAATACAGTAACAAAACAGGTAATGTTGACCTTCGCAGATTTCAACAAGATATTCAAAGTGGACTATGATGCAAGTGGGAATGCAATTGTAGCAATGTTAAGCCAAGAAGGAAAACCACTAGCTTATTTCAATGAGAAATCGAATGATGCCAAGTAGTACTCAATCTGTGACCAAGAGTTTTATGTCATAATACAAATGCTAAAAAAGTGGAGGCATTACATACTACCTAAAGAATTTGTGTTGTATATTAATTATCAAGCACTGGTACTTGAGCAATCAAAGTAAATTGAACCAAAGACATGTGTGATAAGTAGAATTCAATGAAGAGTTACACTTTTGTGTTGAAACATAGGAGCAATAAGTCAAGTAAGGTTACCAATGCATTAAGTAGAAGACAAAATTTGCTAACAGAAATTAGGATAGAAGTAGATGGTTTTTAGGAGTAAACAATTTGTACGAGTTTTGTCCTGATTTTGCAGAGGATTGGAAGGCATGAAAGGAGGCAATGAGCATGGACAAAAGTAGGTGGTTGGATTACTTGATCCAAAACAAGATTTTTTATGTATACCAAGAAGCTCTTTGAAGACATTCATGAGAAAGATACATTGCAAATGTTGAGCTCAATAGTTTCGAATAGATAAGACAGTGGCCTTAATTAATGAGTACTATTTTTGGCCAAAAAAAGTACAAGGATTTGAGGAAATTTGTTCAAGGTTGTTGGACTTGCCAAGTTCCCAAAGGAAACAATTGGAATGTTGGGCTATATCAACCACTACCAGTGCCACAAAAGCCATGGAAGGGCATAAGTATGGATTTTGTATTGGGATTACCAAGGAAACAAAAGGAAAATGATTCAATCATGGTAGCACTAGACAAGTTTTCATGATGATACACTTAATTCCATATAAGAAAAGAAAAGCAATGATGCATTACACAGAAGATTTATTTTTCATAAAGGTAGTAAAATTGCATGGTTACTAAAAAGCATAGTTTCAGATAGAGACACGAAGTTTGTGGGATACTTGTGGAAGAAGATGAAACGTTGAAAAGAGATTTGAAATTCAGCTCAGCATACCATTTGCAAACTAATGGGCAACCAAAAGCACTAAATAGGAGCTCGGGTAGCTTACTAAGATGCTTGGTTGGAGAAAAAGAAAAGAATAAAAAGAATTCAGTAAATAGAAGCGTCGCAAGAATATTGTTTCAGATTGTAGAAGGCGACGAACCAAAGAATGTATTGGAGCTAAGATACATTAGTAAGGAAGTCAAGAGGAGCATGAGGACAAGGAAATTTGCTAAACACACGAGGTAGGTGCAAAAGGAGGTAAGAATCTTCTTGGAGAAGATGAATGAAAAATACAAACAAGAGGCTAATAAACCTAGAAGACAAAAATTTTGTAGCAGGAAATGAAGTGGTGATATACCTCAAATAAGAGAAATTTTCAATCAAAACACATAACAAGCTGAAAACAAAGAGTTCAGTCTTTGCAAAATCATAAGAAGATTTGACTTGTGAAATGCATATGAGGTGGAGTTACCAAAAGACCTTGGCATATCTCCAATATTCAACATCACAAACCTATATAAGTATCATGAGGGAGATTCAAAGGGGAGCATCCGTGGGGTCGCAAAGCAATCTTGCACTGCCAACAGTCATTTCATTTGTTTGTTTTCAGTTTTGATTCACCAATCAGTTGTAGAATATGTCACCACATTTTACCACCTTTCACCACTGAGTCTTGCGGTTTTGGTAGAACATTCATAAGGAGTATTTGGAGATCTTCTCCATGGTTGAGGAAATTGGATTAATGTAATGACTTATCTAGGTTTGTGAACTTGTATCAAATTGGAAAACCATCATAACTGCAAAGTTACTTTTGGGTGCCATAGAATTTTAAGTTTGCAGTAATCAAGGAAGGCATGGGAAGACTTATTGGACCCAAGGAAGAAAACATTGGGCATCACACAAATTTCTTTTACTTCATTTTGGTTTGGTTTAAGAAATTAATCTTACTAGCTGTCTATACGTTTCAACGAGTATTGGACTTTGTGCCATCTTGCAGCTGGCATGATCATTAAGGAGCTTGAAGACTGATGTTGATTGGGTTCCGCAATCATTAAACTCAACAATGGGGGATAGTAACTAAGGTTGGAGGCTCAAATGTAGGTATGAGAAAGATGGCTCGGGATGTAGCTTAAATGTTATTGGACTGCAGCCTTAAATATATGCCATAGTGGCAGATTGTAACTTGTTCTTGAATTCCATAAGAATGATAAGGAATCTTTTGGAGGCATTTCTTTTCCCTCTTTGCGAACGATATATCTTGTGTTATTTGTTGTGAGTTTTCTGTTGTTTGTTGATAGCTTCACAGCTAGATAGTCCTTCACCAGACCCTCCTATTATGACTGGATCATAAACATTTATTTTTCAATTTCTCTCTTAACCCTATAGTGTCAATAACCCATGGCACAAGATTTAAAGAATGTATAAACTAGAACATGAAATCCCATTTTGGAGCTAAACATCTAGTCAACACCCTTTGAGATAATAATTGACATAATATTGTAAATTTATAACTGAAAGTGTATAATGGTATAACTACTAATATAGAATTTGATTTATATGCACACTGTATCTTTATTTAATTATTTTATAAGGATTTGGCCATCTTCATAAGATTACAAACATTGATAACACTTTTTATGCAAACCTGCACTCTAAGCCCATTCATTTCTAATCAAAAAAGTGCATAATCTAAAATCAAGCATGCATAAATAGTAAACATTATTTCATCAACAGGTGGCATCTCTATATGACATCTCTCTAGTTTTTCACTCTTTGTGAGGAACATGAGGCTATCCGTGATAAAATCTACAGTCTAAATGCAAATTACTTTGATGATTGAATCTCATCCTGGGGTCCTCAATTCATACATTACTCAACACAATTTTTTAACATCTCAGAAATAATCATAGGCTGAAAAATTGCCATCAATATTCCATCTATATCTAGCTTAATTTATTGTATGTGCATGGTGTCCGAACTTTCACATCCATATATATTTGATTCAGAATCAATGAGGAAAAGAAACTCAAAGAAAAAGAACAGCAGATACACAAGTCATTGAAAAGATGATCCTGATGCTTCATTGTAAAGGAAAGTAGTGGGAATCAGGACATGGTTGATATCAACACAAGCTCTGCAATTCTTTCTATTGTGATAGCATCGTGCTTTCTAGTTCTCATAATCAAATGCACGTTAGAATAGTTTCTGGAACTTTTGGGTATTTATCTTTTGCATCAGGGGCGTCGTGGGTTTGCAGATCTTTGGAGTAGAGATTCACTTGTTGTTGATGCTGAAAGGCGGCATTGGATTTACAACAGTGATTATGGTTAAGCATGTTGGTGCAAAGAATGTAACCCTTTTGGACTGGTCTCCTCATGAAATTGTCCAAACCAAGCGTAGAGAACATCAAATCCACTACAACATCTGTGGTCAGGCAGGACACATTGTTTCTTAACTTCCCCAATCAGTTCAATAATCTTCTTAGTGAGAAATCCACTATTATGCACTTCACCACAGCCGTTGCATTGAAGCTGCTCAAATTGGAACTATTTGACACCTTCTGTAGAAATAAAGGGGCTCATATCATCGTTGCAATGATGGAGTGCATACCTATGGAAAGAATGTAGAATTGGAAGGTGATTTTGCCAAATCTGAATAGGTTGCAGACAAACTCTTCACCGTGAAAGAAGATACCAAGAATTAACACCTCATTTCCATATTTGGCAACAAGGATTGCACCAATTTTGGGTATGATAGAAGAAGATGTGTTTACATAAAGCATCATCAAATGCATTAAAATGCAGTTCTTAGTCAACCTTTTTGAGCATACATCAAACGATATGGGGGATGAAGCAAAATCAAATTGTATTGGTGAGTGAAAATTGACCGACGATAAGGTGCCTTCCTCCCTTCGTCGATAATGGGATAACCTTTCTCTCACTGCGTTCAAACAAGGGATAACCTTGCCGAATGGTAGGGCAACAGAATCGACTGGAATACTAAGAAAGAGTAAAGTTCCTTGTAACATGAAAGTGACTCTATTAGTTTAATATTAAGGAATAGGTCAAACCTCACAAAGACCCATATAATTGTAATGATATCTGCCTTCATGATGTTTGGACAAATTAAAAATGTTAAGCTCGCGGGAAGATGAAGAGATAAAAGGGAAGGTAAATTTTGTAACCAATAATCTTTCCATAAGTCAGTTACAAGTAACTGAAAGGGCTCAGTGAGGGTGCTCTTTAAAAAGAAGCTATGAAAAGATGGAAGGGGGAGGAGGTTCTACGCAGAAGGGAATTCTTTTTCTAAAAAGCCTAGGCTACAGGGAAGGGTTTTCTCTGATTTTTTAAAAGGGAATGGATAATTTTCTTGTTTCAGTTTTGATTTATTGTTCAAGAACAGAGGCTTTGAAATCTGTAGTTTTGTCCAAGAAGTAAAGGGAGTTTTTAAGACTTTGTGCTTATTTGTTCCACTTTATGGTTGCAATTTTCTTATGTCAGTTACAGTCATTCTTGGGAAATTCTATCTGTTATGGTAGATCATAAGTGTGAACGTTTAATGATCTCTGAATCTTAAGTGTTTACACATCTGAAGGGATTGCTATCATTTTCCTGTTTATTTCACATGGGTACTATTCGTGGATGTGGATAATTAAACTTTTTTTTATTTATCTTCATTCACTTTATTTTAAATCAATTTTCTGCATCTACTTTCATGGTTATGGGTAGGTGTTATTACCTTTTTTGCTTTCAGGTTAAAAGCACACTCCATTTTATTCATTGTACATCTTTTGAAGGTAGCTGTGCCTTGTAAAACAAGCAGAGAGCACTCGCAAATACCATTGCAAGTGACTCAGCTGTTGGTTAGATTTGTTACTTTCATGGGCAAAGGAGTATTGAATCAAAGTGACAAATCTGTTAACTAACAGCCAGGAAACTCCAATATAGGAACATGAACTGCATACACATAACTGTACCCACAATTTCTGGCAGCACTTATATATATTATTATTGTCTCCTTATACAATTACTCAAATATTCTAATTTGATGGACATCCTCATCTACCCAACATCATATTGAGTAATGATGTACTGCAAAAACATCAAATGCATAAAACCCAAGGTTGCACGGAGACAGGAGTACTTGGGTACTTTAGAGACAGTTACGGCTATGGCTCTTTTTTCAAAATAGGAGAGCGGGGTACTTTGGGTACATCAATTTTTTTTATATAATTTAATATTTTATAGAAAATCTTAAAATATAATGACATTGAGTTTTCAAAACAAGAACAGTGATAAAGTTTACTACCAAACATTAACTTCAAAGATTAAGTACACAAATTGAAATGTCATACAATCATTGCATCAAAGTTTCAAAACTGATTAGTGATTGCATATTGAAATAAGCTTCATAAACTACAAGCTGATACGCAAACAAAAAATTGAAACAAAAATCAGAAATCTTAATCAAGGTCCTTAGCTATGATGCTCTCCATTGAGTACTGTTGTGAGGTTACCACACCATCGCCCCATTGCAAATGGGGACCCCCTTCTTTTTGCTTTAGTCGTAGGAGTAGTAGTCTTAGGTAGTCCTAGTTGGTGGCAATTTCAAGTCTAGATGAGTGACAAATGGAACACTAGCTCTAAGATATTGGATTGGAGGGGCTATGATCATTGGCCAATCAAAATATTTGTGGTCTCTCCCAGAACTTCAAATAATCCCTCTTTCAAGTTTCAGCTTATGTGGTTGCAAGATCCTTCTCTCTAGGATCTAGTCTCTGATTGGTGGTACGAAGGGACGCCTTCTCATGGTAGAGTCATGTATTCTTTTGCTAAAAGATTGCAATATGTTAAATATAAGCTCAAGAGGTGGAATACACAATGTTTTGGAAATCTACACTTTAATAAAAGGGCAGCCCAAGAGTGAACTGATTCCATCACTCTCTTGATTTGAGATCAGGGTCTCACTATGGATCTGAGTCGGGAGGAGGCTATGGATATGAAGGAACTAGAGGAATGGGATCTTCATGAGGAAATTTTTTGGATGCAAAAGTCTAGAATTGATTGGTTACAAGGAGATTGGAACACTAGCTTTTTTCATCATTCTATCTAGGCAAGAAGAACTGGTAACTCATTACTTCTCTTGTGTCTTTGGAAGGGGATTGGCTTTCTGCTATGGTAGATATCTCTCAAGAAGCTCATCAATATTTTTCTTCTCTATTCACAGAAGATTCCCCTCCTGCTAGGGAAGATGAAATTGCCATTTTGGAATGCATCCCCCCTTTGGTGTCTAATGAAATGAATGAAGCTCTCATGCACCCGATCCTACTGCAAGAAGTGGAGAGTGTTGTTTTTCATATGAAGAAAGGTCAAGCCCCAGGATGTAATGGCTTCCCAGTTGAATTTTTTCAGGAATTTTGGGAGGTTATCAAATTCTATCTTTTAGAGGTGGTTTAGAAGTCACAAAGAAATAAATAGATGTTGTGTACCACAAATGCTACTTTTCTAGCCCTTATTCCTAAGAAGGATAATGTGAACAGACTAGATCAATTTAGACCCATTGCTCTTTGCAATGTGGCTTATAAGATTATCACTAAATTGATTGCAGAAAGACTCAAGTTGTGCCTTAGAGCTCTGATTTCTAATGAAAAAGTTGGGTTTGTTGGCAAACAGATTCTTGATGGTATTGTGATTGTTGCAGAGACCATTCATTATATGGAAATTTCTAAGGAGAAGGCCATGGTTATCAAACTTGACATGGCAAAGACGTATGATAGGGTTAAATGGGATTTTTTATAGAAGGTTCTTTCAGCTTTTGGATTTAGTGGTGACTGAGTTAATTGGGTTATGATTTGTGTCTCCTCTACCCCATTCTCAATGCTAGTTAATGGAGAACCTTCAAACTTGTTCAATGCTTCCAGAGGTCTCAAGCAAGGTGACCCCCTTTCTCCCTATTTGTTCATCATTGTGGTTGAGGGGCTTGGTAGATTCATTAAATCCAAGGTTAGACAAGGCTTGATTCAAGGCTGGAGTTGGTGCAATAATCTGCCTCCTTATTCTCACCTCCAATTTTTTGATGATACTGCTTTGATGGGTATGGCCAAAATTAATGAAGCTATTAATTTCAAGAAGACTTTGGATACTTATTTGAATGCCTCTAGATAGAAAATTAATGAGGCTAAGTCTTCTATTTATTTATTTAATACTCCTCATCTTATTCAGAATAGGATTGCTCAGACCCTCAGATTTCAGATTGGATCTCTCCCTCTTGTTTATCTTAGGATTCCCCTTGCTGTGGGATCTCAACGTAGAGAGTTTTGGCCAGAGATTTTAGACAAGTTTCGTCAAAGAGTTAGCCACTGGACTTGTAGATGGCTTCCATCTACCGGAAGGTTGACTCTATTGAAGTCAGTGGTGCAAGCTCTTCCTATTTACAAATGCCTTTTGCAAGTGGCTCCTTCTAGCTTTATGAAAGAGTTTTGATGCTCTCTCTCAACAATTTCTTTTGTCTCACAATTTTCTTTCTTCAAAATGGATCCTTATTAGATGGGATTCAATGTGTAGGCCAAAGCAAGAAGGGGTGCTTGGGCTTCAGCCCATAGGTTTGATTGGTCAGGTTTTAGCTGCCAAGCTATATTGGAGGTGTACTTGTCAGGATCGGGATTGGGCCAAAAATCATTACTCATAAATATCTCAATGGTCTCAACAATGTGGATGTGCCTTGATGCAATTTGTTGAGGAAGGGTTCCATGATTAGGGATACACTCAAAAGAGGGGCAAAACTCATCAAGGAGGGTTTGTTTTGGATTTGCAATAAGTGGGCTAATGCTCTTTTCTGGCATGATTCTTGGGATGGCCATTACCTTATTCTTTCTCAATTTCCTCACCTTCAACCCCTTTGTAACATCTTTGTTGAAGCTGGTTGGAGTAGAGTGGTGAATTTTTCGACTTCTCTACTCAAGAGTTACTTGGAAGTGACTTGTTGGAAAGATCCTCAGGAATAGCCAATGGACGGCACTGAAGAGCATCGGCAAGAGTTAGCTGGGATTTAAGCTAGTAGACTCTATAATGCTCTTAAGGATTGGGATGTTTTGGCTTGGGGTCTAGATCTGAAGGGAAAATTCTCTGTTTCTTTTGGTTACCTTGAGTTGGATAGACAGTTGCATGGTCAGGGCGGTGTACCTTTGTGGAAGCAAATTAGTAACAGTTTCTTGTGGCCTAAATGCAACTTTTTTCTCTGGTTGGTTGCCCAAAGTAAGTGCCTCACCTAGGAAAATTTGTGGAAGAGAGGTTTTTAGGGGCTTTCTAGATGTGTCCTTTGTAAAAGTAGCAAAGAATGGGTTCCTCATCTTTTCTTTTAGTGTTTGTACTCTAGAGAGATTTGGCATTGGTGATGGGAAGCATGGAACCATGCTTGTGTCCATGCCACCTCTTTAGTTAAGTTTTGGAAAGTATGGGTTGCCCTCTAGCTAAGACCACTTTTGTATAGGTTGCTTGGGTGCTTAATCCTATTTTCATCATTTGGAAATTATGGCTGGAAAGGAATAGAAGGATCTTTCAAGATTAAGAATTGATGAGTGCTCTAGAGTGGAGAAAAATTGTTTGCAAGCTTCAAGAAATTATTCCAGCAAAATGTGATGTTTTTGGGCCTATGGACTTTGTGGATTTGGCAACGATAAGGAATTTGAATCTTGTTGGTAATGGAATTGGCCCCTCTATCAAGAGAAGATTGAGACAGGCCAAACAGAAAATTCATAGAGATGGGAGATGGCTCCCTCCTCTTGAGGGAATTTTAAAAGTCAACACTAATGGTACTTCTAGGGGCAATCCTAGAAATGCAGGAATTGGGGGTATTGGTAGAGATAGTGATGGAGGTGCTGTGTTTTCCTTCTCTACTTATGAGGCACATCACTCTAATAACCTTATGGAGGCTATAGCTATTCTTCGTGCAATTGAAAAGGGGTGTTCTCTTGGTTGGAAGAAGATCGTTTGTGAATCTGACTCTCAAATTGTGATTGAAATGCTTATGTAATGTCGCCTTTCACTGAGGTGTTTCTGTTAGTTAAATAAAAGAATTGCTACGCCTAATTTTGTTTTTATGTCCCACAGGCTAGCGAGTTTAATAAAGGGACATGTCCTATTTTTCAGTCATAGGATGGGACCCAGTTTTAAGTGGCTATCGACTTGATTTTCTGCCACCTCAGTTGAAGTTTCTACAGGTTGATTGCATGCTTTCTTGACCTGGCAATCGGGAGTACAAATTAGAATGTTTCCTTCGAATGGTCTTCTAATTTAGAAGTAAGCAAAAATCTGCCTTTTGGGAGAGCTAGGAATTGGATATAAGGAATTTGATTGCAGAGATAAGGCATCCTGAATATTTCTAATTTAGAAGTAAGCAAAAATCTTCCTTTTGGGAGCGCTAGGAATTGGATATAAGGAATTTGATTGCAGAGATAAGGCATCCTGAATATTATTATCTTCTTTCATGCTTTGCAAGTTTGATCGCTCCAATCTTTCGCAGAATGCAAACCCTGGAGAAAGTCTTAGATCTGGACGCAACCCCAGCTAATTCTATGTGGATGATTCAGCAGTACGTGTGCGCAGTGATAAGTTAGTTGGTGATATTTGAGGTTGATAGCAGCAGAGAAGAAACAATTTCATCTAGCTGTTAACGTCAAGGCAGGAAAATCGTGCTACAACTAGCAATCCGATTGAATGCTTTTTGGCTCTAAGGTATCAATATCGTCTGGTAGAACCAATTATGGTATGAACATTAAATGCTATCATTGTTAAGTTCCCTTTGTAATAAATTCTATATAACCAGGCAAATACTGCTTTTGTGAATTTATGAAAATAAGAAGGAAATCTATCTTACTCATGCAATTAATATTCACTTCCTGTCTACAACTTGATTCAAATTAAGAGTTGTATTCTGGATTGTACAAGTTTATATTTGTTGTGAATTCATAACTTAGAATATTTCAATGGTATCAAAGCCGCAAACCTTGCCAGCCTATGGGGGTTTCCAATTGCAGGTTTGCTTTTTGAGTGCATCATGCCACAGATTCTCCATTGCATGTCAGAATTTAAGTTGCTTTTCGGCACCTAACCCAATGCATGCCTCTTTAAAGTGGTTCTATGTATCCCAGAGGGTTTGAACCACACGGATATAACACAAGAAGTAGGTCGGGGCAACAAGAAGATGCTGAAATTAACCCAACTGAGGTTGGGATGGGAGAAAGAAGAGATGGTAGGCCATAGAGGGAATTAAATAAGCAACCTAATGATTTCTTGACAATTTTTGCCCAACAGCAGCAACAAATGTTGCAACAATTCCAAGATCATATGATCACAGCAATGGGACACTTGAGAGTTGGACGTTCGAGGTCAGGAAGTGAAGATGGGCATGAGAACCAAGATAGAGAAACCTCTAACATTGTGAGAGCAACAGAGACAAGGTCTGATCGACCATTGCATCCCAGTTTTTTACCTCATCCAGTTGAAAGAGAATCAATTCCTGAGGTTGAGGTAGAAGAGATGCACATCACAAATTATATTATGGAGGCTCGAAATGGATACATGCAACTTCTAGTTGATGTAAGGCAGTTGATGAATTTAAATCAGTTCGTGAACCAGCGTAAGGACAAATCTAGGAATCATCTGGAAGGGCAAGACAGGAGGCCTAGAGGGCAAACTAGACAGGGCTTCCAGCCAATGGAGTACAAGGATGCCTTGAACAAAATTACAATTCCAACTTTCAATGGAACCAGAGAAATATCAGCTAGATCATGGGTTCATAAGTTGGACACCTTTTTGGCACTCAAGCCCATGGAAGAAGAAAAGGTGATTCAGTTTGCTACCATGCACTTAAAAGGAATAGCCTACGATTGGTGGCACCACGGACTTGTTTCCCAGGATCATGTCGTGGTTCATTCATATGAAGAGTTTGTCAAAAGGCTGATTACTCGTTTTGACTAGAAAGACAAAAGTCTACTATAGGGAATTAGCACAGCTCAAGCAAGTAGGACTTTTGGAGTCTTACATCAATGAATTCCAAAAGATTTTTGTACTGGTTCCTGATATGCCTCAGAAAAGGGTAACAATACTCTTCATTGAAGGTCTAAATGACAAATTAAAAGGTTTGGTTAAGGTTCATAGACCTAGTTCATTAGATGATGCTATTAGGGTAGCCCTGGACCTAGAATTTACACCTTCCTACCAGTCACAAAAGGAAGATTTCAGCCCTTGGAAATCTGATTAGAAAAGTTCAAATCAGCAAAAGAACATAAATTTCAATCAGCAAAGAAGTATACCTTCCAAAACAGAGCAAGAAACACGAAATGATTTACAAAGAAGAAAATTGTGTTTCACTTGCAAAGAATTGTGGGAACCTAGTCACAGCTATCTTGGAAAAGGCAAGGTGAATTTGATAGAAGTCCATTCAGATGATGAGGAACAGAATGAGCAGGAAGACAACATTGATGAGGATGTTGCACAAGAGGTTCAGCCTCAACAGATTGAGTTGGAAGATACTGCGGACAAAGAGACTCCTCATGTTGCCACATTATCTGGAGTACCTCATAGCAGACCTTTATGGCTGAAAGGTGTCCTTAAAGGACAAAGAATGGTATGTTTAGTGGACAATGAAGCTACACAATTTTATAGATGAAGGATTGGTGAGCAAGCGTGGACTAAAAGCTGAGGAATTCCATGGATTCAGTGTTACTGTTGCAGATGGATTTCCATTAGGTTGCAACCGAGTTGTGCCACAGCTGAACATACAAATGGGAGATTACACATTGACAAGTATTTTTATGTGCTTGGGTTGAGTAATGTGGATGCTAATTTAGGGGTACAGTGGCTAGAGTCCCTTGCACGTTATCTTCAAGACTTCAAACAGATGTAGTTGGAATTCATGGTTAATGGAAAGAAAACAGTACTTAAGGCTATGGCTGATGGTGGACCGCAGGTGGTTTTCACAAAGAGGATGGAGGCTCTTTTTAGACATGATAATGTGGAATGGGCAGCTCAGTGTTTTGTTTCCAGAAAATCTTCCACCAGCGGTGAGTCACCTTATCATGTGGATATCCAAACTTTGTTAGATAAACATAGTACAATATTTGAAGATATTCCTCCTGGTCATCCACCTGATCAAGGTTTTGAGCACGTGATTGAGCTGGAAGAGGGCTCAAAGCCTGTTATCACAACACCTTACACGCATCCCCGCCATTTTAAAGAAGAAATAAAAAAAACAGTTAAGAGGCTGTTGAAAATGGGTCACATGCGTCCTAGTTCCAACCCTTTCGCTTCTTCAGTTGTGCTGGTCAAGAAGAAGGATGGAACACTGCACATGTGCATAGATTATAGGGCGCTGAACAAGAGAACCATTAAGAACAAATACCCCATTCCCAAGATCGATGAGCTTTTGAATGAGTTACACAGGGCAGTATTCTTTTCTAAAATCGATCTATGTTCAAGATATCATCAAATTAGTGTTCGGGAAGAGGACATACAAAAGACTGCTTTTTGTTGTCACTATTGGCACTTCAAGTTCCTTGTCATGCCATTTGGGCTCACAAATGCCCCGGCAACATTTCAATCTTGCGTGAACCACACATTTCGTGAAAAGTTGTGGAAATTTGTTCTAGTTTTATTTGACGATAGATTGATCTATAGTTAAGACATGGGATGAACACCTGCAGCACCTGGATGTGGTTCTAAGTATCATGGAACAACAATCACTATTTGCAAAGGCTTCCAAATGTGAGTTTGGAATGTCAGAGATTCTCTATTTAGGACATGCAATTGGGGTTGATGGAGTAGAGGTTCACCAAGAGAAAATGCAGGCTATCTTAGATTGGCTACCTCCCAAACACATCTGATTTGAGGGGTTTCTTGGGATTGTGTTGTTATTACAAAATATTTGTGAAAGGTTTCTCATGATTGGCATCACCTTTGACTGATCTTAGCAAGAAAGGAGAATTCTAGTGGATTGGTGAGGCATAAATTACTTTTGACAAACTCAAAGAAGTAATGAGCACATGCCCAATACTGGCATTACTTGACTTCTCACGTCCATTTGTCATTGAGTGTGATGCCTCAAGCTAGGGAATTGGTGCAGTTCTAATGCAAGATAGGCATCCTATCGCATTTGAGAGCAGGAAACTCAGGGATCCAAAAAGGTTGTACTCCAATGATAAAGAAATGCTAGCTATTATGAATGCACTAGCTAAATTTAGACAATATCTAGTGGGTGCCAAATTTGTTGTTAAGACTGATCACAACAGTCTTAAGTATTTTCTGGAACAAAAAGATCTCAATGAGCGTCAACAAAAATGGGTAAGATACACGCATATGATTTTGACGTGGAATACATCAAAGGAAAAAAGAACATTGTTGTTGATGCTCTTTCCAAGAAGCCCACTCTCTACTCTCTCACTGAGATTTCAACTGATTGGAAATCTCATTTGCTGGCCGAATATTCCAAAGATAAGTTTGCTTGTGATTTGGTTGATAGAGGAGTGCAGGATGATAGTATTCAGTAGTGGAGGAGGTGATTTATTACAAAAATAGAATCTACCTTGTTCCTAGATCCAAATTGAAGGAAAAGGTTATGAGGGCATTTTATGATACCCCTCTAGCAGGACACCCAGGCTTCTTCAAAACCTTTCGCCAAATTCGTGAGAGGTTTACCTAGAAAGGATTGAAAGATGATGTATTATAGCATATTAAAGAGTGCCTAACTAGCCAATAAAACAAGTCCGAACACACATTCCTTGCAGGTCTTTTACAACCGCTCACGATACCAGAACAAAAGTGGGAAGGGATATTAATGGATTTTGTCACGGGTCTACCCCGAGTGCAAGGGAGAGATTGTATCTTCATAGTTGTGGACAAGTTAACGAAATATTCTCATTTCTTTGCCATTGCTACCAATTTTTCAACATCCCAGGTTACTGAATTATTTTTTAGGGAGGTTTTCAGGTTGCATTGTCTACCTAAGACCATTATGAGTGATCGGGACAATAGATTTATCAGAATGTTTTGGCAGGAGTTGTTTTGATTGGCAGGTACAAATTGACTCCAAGCACCAGTTACCATCCTCAAACAGATGGGCAAACGAAAATTGTTAACAAATGGGTAGAGGGCTACCTTCGAAACTATGTTTCAAGGCAGCAGCGAGCTTGGGTAAGGTGGCTTCATTTAGGTGAGTATTGTTACAATACCACCTACCATATGTCAATTGGCATGTCTCCCTTCAAGCCCTTGTACAGGTATGACGTTTTATCATTCATAGACCTGGCATTTGATGACAGTAAGGTTCCTTGAGCAAAGGAGACAATTCAGAGTTATCGAGATATTCTCAAGGCACTAAAGGATAACATCTAGCATGCGCAAAATCAACAGAAAATGTATGCACACATGCGTAGAGTTGAAAGAACATTTCAGGTTGGGGTCTTGGTTTTCTTGCGCTTAAAACCATACAAATAGCCATCATTAAAGAGTAGTGGTGCAAAAACGTTGAAACCACGTTTTTATGGTCCTTACAAAATGCTCAGGAAGATAGGCAAGGTTGCATATGAGTTGGAGCTGCCCAAAGGAAGTAAGATTCACAAAGTGTTCCATGTTTCTTGCCCGAAGAAGGCATTGGGTCAGCATAGCGTTGCATCTCCAAAACTGCCATCATTGGATGAAGAAGGAATTTTAGTCCTAGTACTTGAAGGTATTGCTGATTGGAGAGAAAGGAAGCTAAGAAACAAAGTTGTTCAAGAAAACCTAATCAAATGGAAGGACCTACCTATTGAGGATGCGACTTGGGAAGGAGAGGAAATTCTACAGCACCCCAATTTGCGATTACTAGAGGACCAGCAATCCTAGGAAGGGAGGACTATAATGTCCCCTTTTGCCTAGGTGTTTCTATTATTTAAATAATAAAATAACTACACCTAATTTTGTTTTTCTGTCCCATAGGCTAGCGAGTTTAATAAAGGGACATGTCCTATTTTTCAATCATAGGATGGGACCCAAATTTAAGTGGCTATCGATTTGATTTTCTGCCACCTCAATTGAAGTTTCTACAGCCTGATCACATGCTTTCCAGGCTTGGCAATTGGGAGTGCAAATTAGAATGTTTCCTTCGAATGGTCTTCTAATTTAGAAGTAAGCGAAAATCTACCTTTTGGGAGAGCTGGGAATTGGATATAAGGAATTCAATTGCAGAGATAAGGCATCCTAAATATTATTACCTTCTTTCATGCTTTGCAAGTTTGATCGCTCCAATCTTTCTAAGGACGCAAACCCTAGAGAAAGTCTCATATCTGGACGCAACCCCTGATAAGTCGCGGATGATTCAGCAGCATGTGTGCGCAGTGATAAGTGAGTTGGTGATATTTGAGGTCGATAGCAGCAGAGAAGAAACAATTTCATATAGTGTTAACGTCAAGGCAGGAAGGTCGTGCTACAGCCAGCAATCTGATTGAATGCTTTTTGGCTCTAAGGTATCAATATCACCTGGTAGAACCGATTATGGTATGAACATTGCATGCTATCATTGTTAAGTTCCCTTTGTAATAAATTCTATATAACCAGGAGGATACTGCTTTTGTGAATTTATGAAAATAAGAGAGAAATCTATCTTACTCATGCAATTAATATTCCCTTTATGTCTGCAACTTTCTTGATTCAAATTAAGAGTTGTATTCTGGGTTGTACAAGTTTATATCTGTTGTGAATCTAAGTTACCAGTTCGAGTTCGGTTCTAAGTTCGGGTACGAAAAACAGGTTCGCAAGTTCGACAAAATTTTGAAAAGGGGTTTGGGTTCGAGTTTGAAGAAACGTGTAAAATTTTTAAAATTATATATATATACATATTTATGAAGCCTAGAAGCATGAGTTAAAATTAGAATGTCACATAGTATCATAAAAACAACAAAAAAACACTATAAACTTGTAATCATAGCATCATATCAACATCAAAATATTAAAATAATAATATTGAGTTCAATTATCATTGTTTTGACTTTCAACAATTGGAACTTTATACTAAGTTTCAATCATCTAATAGGATATCTATTCTTCTTCTTCTTCTTCATCATCATCATCAAAGGCATCAGTTGATTCAGAAATAGTGCCAATGCCAATGGGATCAGCTGCATCAATAACATTCTCGCTTTCCAAGTCCTCAAATGCTTATTACTTTTTCACTGTACAAAGAGCATGTTTGTTTGTAATTATTAATTAACATCCTACTTGAAAAATCATAAATGTTAAAAAAGTAGCTGGCAACTCTCTTCTCCTATTGAAGATATTGTTTAATGTTTAAAATATGATTTATCACTATAGAGAGCTTCCAATTAATCGGACAGGGGTCATTATCAGCAATTGGATATACAAATTTCACTGGAAGAAATCGTGAGGGCTAGTTTAATTTGATGTAATAAATATCTGAACTTCAGCAGATTTTGTTTTGTAATGTTAAAGATCTTATTTCAATTCTGTAATAATTGTTTTAAGCACTAAATTATAGAATGTTTCTCAGTGGTAATGTACCTGGTTCGACCCTGGTTTGACCAGGGTTCGGCCCGGACTAACCAGCCTGCCTGGGTTCGAACCCACAGGCGAACCGGACCAGAACCAAGTACCAGTTCCAACCCAGGCTGGTCTGGAGGGGTCTAGGGGCGAACCCAGTAACTTAGTTGTGAATTCATAGCTTAGAATATTTCAGCTTAACACCCAACATCTGGATGAAGCTAACTGGCATCTAACCTTGGTGGTAAAGCAAATCTTGAATTTGTGCTCTTCTTTGGTTTATATTTCTTTTTGTAATATCCCTTGTAATTGGAATAGGGTGGCTGATTGTCTGGCAAAATGGGCTTCAGAGAAATTAGATAGGTGGGATGTGGAGGATTGGGTCCTCTTGGGTCCTGAGTATACAAAGACTCTGGAAAATTTAATTAGGGAGGATAATATTGGGTAGTTGCTTTTCTGGTGGGATACCTTTTGAAATCTCTTTCTCTTGATTGTTGGGGTTCCCAGTCTGGCCTTGGGCATTCTACTTTGTACTTGCCAATTTGTCCTGAATAAATTTTTATGTCCTTTTTTCAAAAAAAAAAAAAGTGGCAGTCCATCTTATAATTTTAACATGCTGGCTAACTGAATTGCTATTATCTTTCTCATGTTTATCATGCCTTTGTTGATTAGTACTTTGTAAGTGGGAAGGTGTTCTTATGTGTAAATCAATTCTGTCATTAAAAAAGCTTATCTTTCAGTTATCAGGTTCAATATCATAAGGTTCATATAGTTTTCCTATTGAAACATCCCACTACATGGATTATATATTTTTCCTTTCATTTGCTCTTTATTTCTTAGGAGTAAAACCTGCAGCATCAATTTGATTTACACTGCCATGCATGCTGCTGAGAGCAGAATAGAATAGGCAGTAGGCTCATATTTTTTCTATTTGCGCTTTATTTGAAGAGTTCACTAATTTCATAATGCATTTTTGTTGGAATTTTGCTTGAAAATAAGCAACTGTCATTCCAAATGAGAGTTACTGATCATTTCTGATTGTCAGATCAGTAGTTCAATGAAAATGTCCTGGTCAGAAATGATTTCCAACAGTTTAAACCTTCTTTTATATAGGACTTTAGACACAGATTTCACACTTTGAAATGTATTCAAAGAGAATACAATGGCTGCTGTTGGAAATTATGACATCTATGGCTTCAAAATTGTCAAGAAAAAATAATATTTTATTATTTAAGGCAAGATTTGAGTCCCCCTTATGTATAAGAATTATTTATTAGCGAATATTTCATAAATGACATGTGGAGTGATGAACAACAAGTCCTGCTATCGAGGCAATGCAGTGTACTTCCTTGACACCAAGGTCAATCAAGTATATGCAAATGTGATAAATACTATGGCCCTCATAGAATCAGTTGCAAAATTATTAATCAAACTGAAAACTCACTGATGAATTTTCTTCCTCATTAAGTGTTTATACTTGTGTAGTAATTAGATGTTCACTGTTAAAATACCTTGGGGACACAATCCCAGGGTTTTTTAGCTGTTCCCCAGAATGGAGATGTCTTAGGTGCAACTGGACAGGGATGAAATGCACCCCACATCGAGAACTCCATAGGGGCTCTACCAAGAATGCCCCTGCACTGGCAAGGACATCCCCAAAGATGTTTCCCACTAGGGGACTATCAAAGGTCATGCTATCATCCCTAGAACAGCCCAGAGACATCCGGACATCACTTATCCATTATAGGAACAGAAGAATACTCATTACAGCCATTAAAAGAACATTTGAACAAAAAGTTTGAAAAACAAAACTGAAAACTGTTTTGACTGCACCAGCTGCAAAAGCAGTGTTTTTCCCCTGGTTTTATGAATATTTCAGCATTTCTAAGTTTCACAAACTTTTTCTTGATTAAATCAAAGTAATTGAATTCCAGTTATTCTTTCAAATGTCGGGTCAATCCTGACTCCAAGTAATGCTGCTATGGTTACAATCAAATGATTCATGAAGTGAAAATAATGATCTTAGAGAAGATGCTTGGATTTCTTATAGAGGTGCCCTGGCACCAACTTGATTTGGACCTCTTGGTCAAGTTCTACTTTTTAGTGAATCTCTTACTTCAAACATGCCAAAGCTCCTGATTGATATTTGAAAATGTCCCATTCAGAATTTGGTTGGCATTCACGTATCTGCCTTTATGTGACTTTGATGACTAATGCTGACGCCTGGTACTCATTTTTCGGATGATGAATGGCAAATGGCAACAGCTTTTACCATATTTGAAACCATCAACAGCAGAAACAGTGTCGGAATTTGCTCAAATTGTTTGCAGCATGGCTGACATGGGGACATCCATTTGTGCAGAAGATGATTCTACAATGTCTAACAGTGGGGTTTTGGTCAATGGTACAATTTGCCCTCAAGATGCTGAAGATAGTGGTGAAGACATATTAAGATTTGCTGCCTCTTGATTTTGTTGGCATTAGTGTTTCTGATTTTATTTGTTTGATAAATAATGCTAGAGCCTAGTACTCTATTTTAAGATGATGAATGGCAACAGGTTTTATCATATTTGAAAACAACAACTGCAGAAACGGTGCCAGAATTTGCTCAGGTTTTTTACAGCATAGCTAAGATTGAGACATGGGAGAGTGCAGAAGATGATCCTACAAAGTCTGAAAATGGAGCCCTGATCAATGGTACAATTTTTACTTAAAGATACTGAAGATAGGGGTGAAGACATTAAAATCTGATGTCTCTGGTGCAAAATGTTGTGCAGCATAACAACTTTCATAAATTTCAACTTCTTTGACTCATATTGTTTATTTTACTTAAAGATACTGAAGATATGGGTGAAGACATTAAAATCTAATATTGTGCAGCATAACAAGTTTCATAAATTTCAACTTCTTTTACTCATATATATATATATATATATATATATATATATATATATATATATATATATATATATATATATTATATATATATAATTTGAAAAATAAATAATAGCCTACCAAACACCATCCCCAAAATCTGGAAAATAAATGTCATTCTCAAAACCCTTCCCCTAGTTTCAGAAACCTGAGGCAATACTGTAAATAGAGAGAATAGAACAAAGAAAAAGATATGCTAATCATATACAATAATGACTATGGAATCATATAAATATTCCATTGCAAATTCGCAAGTGACAAAGCATTCTTTGTACATAGTTACCAATATCAGTAACATCTTATACAGGACTGACCAATCTCAAACATTTCGGCAAGAGTGGACCTGATAGAAAATGTTTGTGATCCATTTCCAAGGACTGAATCTATATTTACCTGCACATGAAGATTCTTTACTCTAGTTCATTTTGTGTGATACTTGAAATGAATTTGTCCTATAAGATCCATTATTGATAACAAAATCTGGTTAACAGAAACAGAAGAAAATTTTAAGTACTACTGCAAGTGCATAATAAACCAGCCAAGTTTCTCCTTGGTGTTTTTTCATTAATAATAGTTTAACTATATACCAAGACATTTTCATGGCTATCATTTCTGCAGTCAACTGTAGTCTTCGATCCTCACTCTACTTTTATTTGCTATACAAAGTTGCTTGTTGGCAAGATATCTAGAACCATGAGTACAAAACAGAGATGTATCCCATCAACTCTCAGGTAAACAAGCTGCTGGGAAAATTAATAACCATATTACATTGTAAATACAGATTTCAACGAAGTATCATGGGGATTGGCATTTGCAACCATGTAACCTCTCATCCAACCATTACCAAGAATTTCAAAACAGCCGCCTTGCAAAACTGCCATCTGTAATGTTGTTTTTAGGTTCAACACTTCATCTTCCCCTGTTCTTATTCTGGCACTGAAGTAGCTTAACTGGAAACATAAATCTTTGGTGCTTATTTGGCATAGTCTGCATCTTGATCCATGACAAGAATGAAGAATCTTTAAACTGTCAACAATTTTTCAATGACGTATGTTTGGCAACTTGTGTCAACAAATGTGAAATGTGACCCATGCATGTATCCTCAACCCTCATCAGATACCATTTAGCAATGAGAGGATTAGGGCTCTACTTTCACCAATCCTGAACCCAACTTTGGGAGCAAACACAACAGTGACAAGTTACAGCCTCAACTTTGGCACAAATTTCGTTATGTCACTTTGGCAACATAACTGAAAGCCATGTTGGCACTACCATAATTCAGCAACAGACCTAATACTCAAATGAACTTCAACAATTTGTTTCTACATATTCCTTCACCAAACCTCAACCCTCATAAGATACCATTTAGCAATGGGGGGGGATCAGGGCTCTACTTTCACCAATCCTGAACACTACTTTGGGAGCAAGCACAACAGTGACAACCTCAACTTTGGAACAAATTTGGTGATGTCACTTTAGCAACATAACTGAAAGCCATGTTGGCACTGCCAGAATTCAGCAACAGAACTAATACTCAAATGAACTTAAACAATTTGTTTCCACATATTCCTTCACCAAACCTTAACCCTCCTGACATTTGGCAAAATTGCACTCGGAGTTTAAACAGCTTTCAAACTTAAATTTAACAAAGTGTTGATTCTTAATGGACCAGAGCTCCCTCCCCCTTAACAACTATTTGTCCCTTATCAAAAATTGTACTGGTTAAAGTGTTTTTCAACCAGTATGTCTCCAATCAGCTTTCATGAATATGTTTCCTATTAACCACAATAACCTTTGCAGCTCAGCAACTGACAAGAATGTTCTATTCCCTGAGCTACTCCTGAAAATCTGGAATTTCTTTGCCACATAAGGAGAAGAACCTCACTTTACTACACTTGAGAACCCAACATTCACTTGATAACATCAGTTTTCATAACCACAAAGTCAAATCTTGTATTACAATTAAAATCTTGCATATGTCAATTGTCTAGGACAATGTCATCCACTTCTATCATAATTGGACAGCTTCATCTTCATAATTTATCATGTGCATCAATTTATTCATTTGGTCAAAAAGCAATTGCCAAAGGTAACTTTAAGTTTTTGCCAGTTGCCCATGTCAAAGTCCTGTCACCATTCTTAGCCAAATGGTCCTCTTGCATCCTGACTTTGCTAGCCAATATGGAAAGCTTGTCTTTTGAATGAAAGGCCTTGCATGACCATGAAATCAGCACGCTACTCTTGGAGTGGCACAAAGATCCATCCTCTTGTGCTTTTGGATAGAACTAGCCAAAGTCGCTATCATCAAAACATTACTCACTCAACTCTTGTTACAGAAAAATTGCTGACTGTAAAACTCCTAGAAGGTAGGAGATTTCAAAATGAGTTGCCAAGATGATCCTACACTACTGTCATGTCCCTGACAAGTAAGATGCCTAAGCAAACAATGATTATCAAATAATCAAATTTGTCTAAGAAAAACAGCAACTCATGCCAGCAACTATACATTGAGAACAAAACAATGATTCATGCCATACATATCGTAGAAGATATTCATGCATCAATCATACAAGGAGAAAACTCCATATCGATAGCATCATCTCTAGTATGCACAAGCAATCCTTATTATTATCGCTGAGGGAGAAGGAATTAATTAGTCTTTCAAAAAATCAATGTAATAGACATAAAGCAAACATATTCTCTAGTAACGCATAAGGAAGATCAATTAGATCGATCGAGGAAGATTATCCTACCTCTATCATTGCCTAAGAGGACTAAGTGAATTAACAACTAATGGTCAAACAAAGGATGTTCAAAGTTAAGTGGGTGTAATAAGAGAATAACATGCAGAGATGGAGCGCCTTCAAAGGCCAGTGACCTGTATCATCTACCACATAGCAGCAGGGGATATTATATATACATTGTTTGAACTTAGTAATGCAGCAATCTGATATACCTAGTTAACAAGTGGATTCTCATAAGGCAACGATCTATTTTAGATGAAACAATAGAATAAAGTAATGATTTTGAGAAGTAATTAGTTTTTGATAGAAGAGCAAATAGTGGCAATTAGCAACAAGACAAATGATTACCAAATGAAAGGCTGCGATCTACCAAAAAGTGTGACTTCGTATTTCATAAAAGAGGGAGCAATTAAGGAATGATAACAGAAGAAATCAATTAGTTATCTAACCAGAGGTAAGATCAGCAAAGTAATGGTGAAGAGATATGACTCTTTCATAAAAAGTCATATCTAAGGGCTCAGCAATCAGTGAACAAGGGGACATAATCAACTACAAAGGCATATAAACAGCAGACACATATTTAGGATCAGACTCTTACTAATCTGATTCAGACTTGTTACAATCAGTATCTAATAATCTGAATAACAGCTCTCGTGGTAATATCATGGCCTATGCATTATTGTCCAATTAATTATCTTTATATGTGTTTATTTATGATTTAATATAAAGGCATTGAATGGAAGAATAAACAAACTTTGAATCACAACAAAAACATGAAACCTTCAGTAGACTGAATCTCCAATACCAGGGACAAAATACAGATATCAGATCTAAGTCTAGGGTGTTTATATTATTTTATCATCGGTAATGCAAAAATAATGATTAGCTTATTTATAATTTATATGATTTTATAATGCATCTCTGTCTGATGTTAATAAATGTTAAAACATGAATTTAGTCTACAATTAACAGAGAACTGGTAGGGCGCAGTAAAGTTAAGGGAGAACAGCTATGAGGGCACCCTACTGCACTGTGAGAGGGACACCCTCTTGCAAGTACCTTTCCAACTCCTACATCGGGGGACTATTGGTGAATCCTGGTTAACTCCAAACATAGAACAATGGAGGAGGACTGTATGGAGGGAGAACCGCTGTCTTAGGGCACCCTACAATGCCTCCTTAGTCCACGTTTTCTATAATTGGAATTCGCATACAATTTAAATACTGCATAAAGATGATATATTCACTTTATTCTAACCTTTGGTTTATTTATGAATAATGTTTGCATTATGATTTAATCTTAACATTATATACATATACATTTGCATGTTGGCATTGTGTTCATGTGGTGAATGCAGGATTCAAGTTACAGATCCCATAATTAAAGAAACCATTTATTTGGTTATCCCTGACCTTAATCTGCTGCAATTGTGATTTAGGGCAACTTTTAGGCCAAATTAGTAAGGAGACATTACAACTACCTTGAACCTCTGCGCTTCTATCAATCTTTGGAAATTCTCAATTACACAAATCTTTGCAGGATCGATCTTCAAGCCTTCACCAGCAACTGAGCTCTACACTTCTATCAAGCTTCAGAAAACCTCAATAGCAAAAACCTTGGCAGGATCAATCTTCAAGTGTACACCACCAACTAAGCTCTAGACCTCTATCAATATTCAGAAAGCGTCAATTACATAAACCTTGGCGGGATAAATCTTCAAGTCTTCAACACCAGCTATGCATGTGAAGCACAAATTGTTATTCTTTAGAATAGGCACAATCAACAAACCACATGGTCTCCATTTGCTTAATCTCTATCCACTCCAAAACTTAAATTCTGTACAACCAATGTATAAGGCAAGTTGGATCTCATCATCCTGCTTCCTCAATTTAGCAATGGGGGCTTGAATAAATGACTCAGCTTCTCCCCTTCTCTTTCAGCCTAAACATAGGAATTGCAAAATTCTTACAAGAACTGACTAGAACCTTTGTTTATGTAGCTAATTCCATTGTAGTATTCTACGTTCCTTGATATGCATTGACCAAGAAAGATCTCCATCTATTAACAACCTATACTTTGAACCATGTCTGTAGAATATGGGATCTTGTCAAAGACTTACTAAATTCTGTACAACCAACAATAAAACTAAAACTAACAGATTGAGTTGAATTTTACGTTGTAATAAATCTATCCTGAAGGATATGGAAGGTTATATGTCTTCAAACAAAACTTCTTGACTACTGATTTAGAGATCGAGTTTCTTAAGTTCTCATTGTTAGGAAGAGCTACCACAAGAACCAGCCAATTTGAAAAATGGTACAAACCTTGCTGAATGGCTTTGTATTTACTTTGCTTTCATTCTATTTATTATTTTATATATAAAAATATGAATTCCAGGCAAATAATAAACACTAGAACATTCCAAAGTTTAATTGAGCAAAGAGCTTAATTACTAAATATTGGATTGTAATTCAGATTCACATATTTGGACTCAATGGGTCCAAGGGGGCTGCTGCGATATGGTAATGGGGGAATTGGTAAGTGCATGACCTCAGTTCAAATTCCTCCAAGGCAATAATGCAGCCCATACTTCCTGAGAACATGTAGCGAGGTAGCTGTAGAGAGAACTTGAGAATATTATCCAAGCATATCCACACAGCATTACAGGCGAATTATAACCTCACCCAAATTTTAAGTAAAAGCGAACATATAGATAATACTCTAAAAAATAGCAGGCTCCTGAGGCTGCAGGGGAAAGACAATATCAGCGATCGAGGATACAGAATAAAAGAAATAATAGTGCCAGATAATTTCACTGCTGAAGTAATAAATGGCATCCAAATTCAAATACATGGTATAATCAATTACCTGCAAGGTGAATAACGCATGACATCCTGTGTGTGGGTACATGTTTGGGAGTAAGCAACACAACTCGAGCAGTGTGACTCTCAATAGGCAGAGCATTAAGCAATTCCTCGTCCAATGGTGTCTTGAAAATCCCTTCCTGCAAACGAGCAGTCCGAGACTCCCACACAGTTTTCCACATAGGCTGTATAATTCTGGGAGGCCAGCGCTGAGCAGCAACTTCTGCCAAGCCCTGAGAAAGCAACTGTTTGGTCATCTTCTCCAAAAGCTCCAGCTTGGGCCCACCCCATCCGCCCGAAAAAAAGGGGGGAGACAATCTCAATCTGTGCATGAATGCCCCATATATGTGATCCAATACATAGTGGCACACACCCAGATTTAAAGCTACCATTATGTCCTCCCCAAATAAGGAGAGGGGTAACAGAATCTGAGAATAATTGTTGAAATATGAATGCAAAATCTATAGCCACGAAAACTTCCTGCAACTTTTTTAAAAATGCTGAGTACTACGAAACTCTTCCGGAAGAGATGATTTGTAGGCCAACATGATGTTTTGAAATCCAAAATTACAAGAAATGCTAAGATCCACAAATAGGAGAATGTACGCTGTCCAAAATTTAACAGGTTGTGGCGATTAGAACTCCTGTAGCGCCATATGATTCCTGCAGTTTTATTAAAGGGGCTACCCAACTCCTTAAATTGCACGAAAAACGTTCGGAAAATCTTGTCTGCGTTATCTGGTAATGAAATTAGTAATCCAGCCCTGTACAGATCAAAATAATATATAACAAGCACATGAACAATGTATATATACGTTCAGTATATGATCGGAATTGGCTCCAAATTAGCAAAACAATCCGAATTCGCAGATCAGGACACAAAAATTTCGTGAGAAGCACAGAGACTCGTAGAATTTTGCCCGCTGACGACGTTATCTTATTGCATTTGTTTATTATGGAGTCCTCTGCCCATGGTTTCGTTTAAAAAAATTGAAAAACTGCTTTAATGAAGGTGTTTGACCGGCTAACCGGCCACTCCCGGTGATTTCAAGTCCCAAGAAGGATGATGAATGGATAAGCCTTCGCGTTGCTTATCATTATAATATGTCTTAATCATGAATTATTTGATAATTATTCTTTTTAAAATTATAAATATACACACCATTGGGATCTCCTTTTACTTTTCCATCAGCGAGTCCATTACAAAGGGAAAATTTGGGCCCCACTTTAACCCAATCGTGAGCCAATGTATGCATGTGAGATTCCCTTTTTAAAATAGAAACATCCAATTAATTTGCATTACACTTATTATTGGTTCATTGTGAAAAGTTGAAATTACTAAAGCTATTTGCTAGTTGGTGGAAAATACCTAAAAGGAAATTTTGGAAGAAAAACATGCATATTCTACAATAAGGAAGGGGACCAAATTCATACTTACCAAAAGGGCGAAAAGATTGACAATATGCAAAGGAGAAGGTTGACAATATGTATGAGTTATTTGGGGAAGAAAAGATCAATGATAGGGGAGATGATCTAGTAGCCACTCAGGTTAACTTCGTGCACGTAGAACTCCTAAATCATAAGTCGGATTTTGCCGATTTTTTTGGTGTATCTCGATAGGTGAGTTAAGAGTTGAAGCTAAGGTTTCGGCTTTTGGGTATTCACAGATCTCTCTTAGAAATTGTTGAGCGCAAAGTGGTCAAAAAGTGGCATTTCAAAAGTGTCGCCCGATACCTGCTATGTTCTTGCACCAATAGTCATTCACTCAAAAATGTCAGTACTTATGGTCAAATGTCCTAGTAGTTTTTATGAAATGCCCCAATAGTGGTGTACAAATGGGTCAATCACCAACCAAAAAAGCTAAAAATGATCGACTATTAGTACATGTGTGATCGGCTATTAGTACATGTGTTTTCATTTTTGGGGCTCTTTTAATAGTAGTAATTGGAGGGTAAACATGACAAAAAGGTCAATGTTATTGGACCCCCTAATAGTTATGGGTCACTTCCCCTACAACCGACTTCTTATTTAAAATTAAATAGTAGAAAGTCGAGCATGGAAAAGAAGATGAAGATAAATAAAATATTTTTTTCTTCCATTTATTTAGTCTTGTGAACATTAAAATCTTTCCTTCATTCATTCAAACAAAAAGATATATAGAATTTTGATCATTCTTATTGGATTTATTGACTGAAATGCTTAGGCCCTGTTTGTTTGCTGGAATTGGTGCGGAATTGGCGGTGGGACTTCCGCTTTTTCAGCAAATCCATCGTTTGGAACACATATTTGCAATTCAGGTTTCCTTCTCAAAATCTGGTTTTGGCCCTAAAATGGGCGACACCATCTTCCCACCCAATAGGTGGAATTCGAAATCAAATCCAAGTTTTGAAAAATTGTGAACCCCATTTAATTATTCGATCGGGTCCATTTCTGCAAACAAGGCTTGGTTGGTTGGTTGATAAGTTTGGTCGCACCACACATGAAGCACAAAAGCTCGACACATTCGTTCCAAGCATTGGTAGAGATTTTGCCCGTTTGAACTTGGTCCAACACGTAGGCCACAACAGCAAACCCAGCTCCCACCCACTGAACTTGTTTTGCTCCCTTCAGTATATCGATAACGGCTTTCTGAATGTCGTTGTTACGTTTCACTATCTGCAAATATCAATTATGGAAAATTTTACTATTGGTTCACTGTTTTGAGGCATGAAAGAATTGAGAATTAAAGAATCGTTAAATACCTTGTGAGTATGACTTTTGACACGTGCAGCTACATCGTCCAGGAAACGAGAGTCGTGCTTGATAAAAAAATCCACTCCGGTTAAATTACGAGTTGTCTTTGCTCCAGAAGTGCCTTCTTGCCACTGCCCCCTACTCCTCCTTCACAACTATCCCTCGCTTGTGATCTAGAGTTCAAATCTTGAGATTCTCTCTCTAACACATCTCATCACTGCAACATTGCTCTTGAAGTGTCCAAGTAAGCTGTCACTGCTCTAGTTTGAAAGGTCGAAGCACAGTTTTATTTTTTGGGGGCGGGGGTGATAAGCCCAAAAATGAGATTGTAGCCTAAATTGTGGAACTGAGGTCTTCCAATTCTAATTTCAAAATTGGCAACCAAACGTAGAAAATGGATTGCCTCAGTCATCTTCCGCATCAACCAAACGGTCCAAACTATCTTCCTAATACACAAAATCAAAATTTCAAAACCTTATTTTGAGATAATCAGATTTTGAATCAAATTCCAATTCTGCAAACAAACAGGGCCTTATAGTTATTGTTTAATAGGATGTGAGCACCAACTTTCTAAGAAGTAGTTTATTTCAAGTAAACTAGATGTGAACTACAACTTTAACAACTAACCTTTTCTATTAAATGAATATAAAATATCATTTCATTTAAAATATAAAAATATTCTTATATTTTTTTAAATATATTTTTTTAATTTGTCACCAAAAATATATTATGAAATAAAATTAAATTTAAAAAAATATTATTATTTAATTTGTGAGTAAAAACATATTATATATTGTAATATATAAGATTGAATAACTTTAAAAAATATTAAAGATTGTTTTAAATATTTGAAAAATTATAATGTACTAAGAATAAAAAAATAACTAAAACAAAAAGGAGAGGAAACAATATGTTTTCATTTAAAAATTTATTTCAAAATAATATTGATCGAAATGGGAAAAAATCCATTCAAAGTTTTAAGTTATAAATATTTTTTGAAATTTGAAAGAGAAAAAAAAAAATTTAAAAAAATTTTTTTAAAAAAAAAAAAAAAATATATATATATATATATATATATATATATATATATATATATATATATATATATATATATATATATATATTATAATATCTATTTTAAAAATATATAATTAAATTAAAAATAAATTTTAAATTAAAAAATGACATATTTATATTTCTAAAAAATCTATGTAAAATCATTTAGAAATATCAAATTTTAAAATATTGAACATTATATGTATGTATGTATGTATGTACATATATATACATATATAGACACACACATCATATAGATTGAAAAAGAAGATAAATTAATTGTTTTTGTTGTTCAATTCTAAATGCAAAAGAAAGAAAATTCAAAAAAGAAAACAATAGTCTTTAATGTCACCTTTGAATTTTTTTTGTTTAACTTTTTCATTTATTATTTATCATTTTCCATATCATTCATATATCTTATTAATAAAATAATAAACCATAATGGTCTTGTTAATGGGTCTTTGAGGGTTAAACCTCCTTCTAAAAAGATAAAGCAAGAATCTTGAAACCTCGAGACAATGGATGGACAAAAAATTAATTTTGATGGGGCATCAAAAGATAATTGTGGCCCATCAGGGGTTGGATTTGTAGTGAGGGATTGCAAAGGAAACATTCAGATGCTAGGTGCAAAATGTCTTTTGGAAGGGACAAACAATGAGGCAAAAGCTCAATGCCCTCCTAGCTAAAGAAGACTCAACGGGATATTAAGGGTGGTTTGTTCATTCCACTAGAATCCAAAGAACCCATGATGAAGGCATGACAAAGCTAGTCAAGGAACAAGGTGTGGTTAGTTTTTGGCTATCTAGTATAGTTAGTGATATGCTCAATATGTTCATGCTCATTTTGTAAATAGTAAGGGCTTTATTACTTTGAACTCCATCGAATGTAAGTTTATTAGTCCGGTTAATGCCCAACTTTGAGTTTTGGGACATGGTTAAGCATGTATATGGAGCAGTGGGGGCACTGATAGCAAGTAGGTAGATGGTAGCAAGATAGTATTAGTTTGCCTTTAATGGAAGATCTATAAACTTTGGACTATGACTCCCATTTTGAGAAAGATATTGTACACTTTATTTCAAATTATTAAAAAATATTAGAGCCCAAGTTTCTACATTGGGAACTTTGGGAATTTGTATGCTCATTAGGTGTATTATAGTAAACTTGAAACTAAAACATAGACACATAACTCTTTTATATATTTGAGAGCCATTGTATTGCAACTAAACATTTATGTCTTTATTTCTCTTAACTTGTTTTGAGATATTGCTTTGTTTGTTGGTTATCATAGGTGAAATGCCTACTGAAGCTTGATCTTTTACTAGAACCCATGTTACAATACTAGGATCTCTGGTTACATTGTTTCCCATGAAGTTGGTACTATATTGTGTGAGTGTTGTAATTAGATATGAAGGGGTAGGATTAATTATGAAATTAGGAAATAATTCATAATATTTTTATTTACATTTAAATGCATTGTGCACAATTTGAAATAATATATTATTTACTATATATTTATAAGATTAGGGTGTTTCTTTCATCATATTAGGTCAATTAGAGCAAGGACCTAAATCCCTAATTGAATTATGCATTGCATTCATATGAGAACCATTGTAACATATAGCCTACTTGTAGTATTTTGCCAAAATTGTTTGTTTACATTTGCATTAGATGCATCTTACCTTAGGGACTATCTGTTGTGCTTGGGTACATTCTCTAACACGTCCAAGATGTTGTATTCTTGGGTGTTGTGAATCCCTTGAGTGTGGTTGACGCTAGTCACTCTATTATGTTAAATGTTTTCTGATTAATAATTTATTTTATTATTAATAAAAAAAATTCATGTGTTGTGTGGGCTAGCATTAAATTTTTTAACTTTCTTATACTTGGATTAGTCACCTGACTCTCTTTTCACTACCTATTTTGTGGCACTAGCCACACTTGATTTACTATTGAAATTGTGCACTTTTAGGATTTAATGTTAAACTTGTGAATCCCTCACTTGAGTTTTCCTTTTTGAATATTGCGGTAGTTATTGGGTTTTCCTTTTTGATAAGTATTGTTTCTATCATGTCCATTATGGACCTCTGATAGTATGTGGAAGGGAGGACATCACATAGACGATGCTAAGTTTGTATGACTATTTTTACAACATTTGTACGTAGTATATTTTGTCTCTCAATATATTATATTAGTAATTGTTGGCTTTGAGAGTGACCCTTATTTTAGGGGAGGTGGATGTAATACCTGCCCGCCTTCTATCATTTTTGTTTGTGATGTCAAATACTATCAGGCCTTTTTATTGCTTGTGTTAGATCTTCAAATAGATTTGATGATGTTTTGATGTTATGAAAGTACCTATTGATGGTGTAGTACATTGGTACTTTGATTATTTGATGCATATCATATTGTTAGTTAGATGTACCGGTATGTTTTTACTAACCTACTGACCCCTATATCTAGGTTTATATGGATGAAGTGTATGTTTTATCTTAAGTAAATATATATAATCACCAATCAAAAATAATAATAAACCATGATTTTTTAATAATGATAAAATATTTACAATTTCAAAATAAAAAATTTAATTTAAAACAAATAGATGACTAAAATTATTTATATATAAAAAGTAGACGGGTCTAAAATTATTTTTATATAAAAAGTAGATGGGTCTCAAACTTGAGTACTACTTTTTTAAGTTTCAATTTAGAATATTATTTTCTATATTCATATTTTAAAAAGATATAAAATTGGGGAGGATTGGCATGGCCTCTGCAAGGATGACACACATAAATCTAGAAATGGTCCAAACTTGTCAAAGGGCATTTAGTGTAATGGCACAATCATGTTGTACACATCTAGATAGTGTTTGAGTTCAAATCTCCTTTGTAAAGTGGAAAAAACAGCAATAATAAATCTATTTTAGTATTTCACTACTATAAAAGTTTTAAAGTTTATTATTTTTTGTCCAACTTCACTTATAACACTAAATGAGATATTATCTTGATAATAATTTATATTTTTCAAATACTGAGTGCATGTACATGGTTGCATACTTTGTCCAACATCATTTATAACACTAAATGAGATATCATCTTGATAATAATTTATATTTTTCAAATATTGAGTGCATGTACATGGTTGCATAGTGGATATTTAACATGGAAGTTTTTAAAAGTATGGTTTCCCTCAATATATTTGTCCTCGTCTTAGGCTTTTATACATCTACACATATATGAATCAATGGTGCATACTTGATATTTAACAAGGAAAATTTCAAAAGTATGAGTCAATGGTTTGATCTCGTTAGTCCTTTTTACATCTATACATATATGAGTCAATGGTTTGATTTGTCCAAAATTATTTTATGCTTTAAAAAAATTCAAGAATATTATTAAAAAAAACTATAGAGCATTAAAAGGAAAAAGTTGTGTCTCGTTAAATCAATCTTGTCTATTTGAATTTGAGTTTGTTGCTTTCATCATTCCTTTCATCATCCCACACATCCTCACACTCAAACCCTTTTGTTATAAAATAAGGTAGGGATGGTCAAGACGGGACTTTTTGGGCCTTTTCTTATTTATTTTTTTGGGAGAAGAGAAGGATAGGGAAGAAGGAGGGGAGAGAAGGAAGGGATGGATAAATTTGGAGCAAGTCATAGAAGACCAATTTTTAAGGTGAGTCTAATTCTTCAATCTATTGCTTGCATTTGATTATTTTTGGAATTGTGTGTGTGTGCGCACGCGCATGTGTGTGTTGGTGGGGATTTTGGGAGTATTGTACATGAGATTTTTAAATGAGTTACTTATTAAATTTGTTTTTGCTTTAGCTTAATTATTTTTGTTTTGTGTTGAGGAGGAAAATCATCTTTCCATGGCAAAAAGAAAAAGGATCTCCTTGGGTTGTCTAGGGGTAGGAAGATGGCACTCCCAAGAAGGGGTAGAGTACCCATAGTACTATTATGTGGATGTCATTTTGGTATGTTGAGTTATGAGATGGGAATTAGGAGACATAAGGAGAGGTTTGATATGCTAGATTATGAGATGAGAATTAGGAAGTGTAAGGATATGTTTGATATATATTATTTTTATATATTACCCCAAGATGTGCCATCTACACCCTTTTGGAGAGTGAGTTGTACACTCCCCTTTTGTGGTTGTAATGTGTTGGACCTGCAATATGAATATAATGGGGATGCATAATGTTGTAAATGTGGTTTAATTATATTTATATACAATGCTATGATTTATTTGGCTTGAGTGTATGCTAGAGTAGAGCTTCAACCCCTAGCTCAAGAGTGGGTTATTATCAGCCCTAAGGTTAAGAGGTGAGCTCTAATTGGTAGCCATTACAACTATTATTCACACTTTTGTGGTTGGTTTTAAATTCAACAACCTTGTATTTTATTAGGACAACTATTGTGTGCTTGATTAAAGTAAAAAGGAAAAGAGTTGTAATATGTTTCAAATATATATATATATATATATATATATATATATATATATATATATATATATATATATATATATATATATATATATATATATATATATATATATATATATATATCTGTGTGTGTGTGTTTACGTAAGACATAATTTATTTCATTATTAATGTTTTTAGTATAAGAACTATAGTTAGTGACTATTTTGTTGATTGGATGTGAATTGCAAATAAGCTATATGGTTGTGTAGTGCTTTGGAAAGAAAGAAGGACAATAATATTTTCTTAAGCTAAAGGCTATTTGAAGATAATACATAACCATTGTATGAATGTTGCACCCTTATCATTTTCTCACTATAAAGCTGAAAGGATTTATAGATTATTAGAAGTTATTTACAAGTCAGTTAGCAATAATAACATATGAACTAGATCATTCATTATATTCAAAAGAAAGTGAATAGCCTTTTCTTCCTTATGGTTGTTGTTAGGATGAAAGGAATTGAAAGTTGGGTGTATAAAATAGATAAATTAGAAGGTTATTGTTGTTAATTATTGTCTAATAGTAATGTTTTTTTATTGATGTACCAAAAATGGAGACAAAACTAGGTTAGTTTTTATATTCCTTCATGATAATTGAAAAGTTTTAGTAAATCTTTATTGTTTAAGTAGATTTACTAATTTTTTCGATAGTTAACTAGCTATTATGGGCAACACCATCTATATTAATAACTAAATTATTTACATAATCATGTAGAACTAGTTTCAAAATGTCCTAGTAGTGTCTTCTATATGTAATTCATCTTCCCCCTACATAAACAATAATTGGTGATTTTGCTAAAATCTATACCCAACCCCCAAAATGGCATGTAGCCACATACATATGCAATATTTGACATATTAGGAAAAAACTACACCTATCACTTGTATACATGAAAATTAAGAAAGTCAAATGTAAATACCATAAATAAGTACAACAAAGTATTCAACTAAGTAAGATTAGTACATACCTCTTATTGAGATTGAAATGAAGCACCCTCATTCCATTGATTTTATCTTTGATGGATGAATGTTAATATGCTCTCTAAACACAAATATTAGATCCCCAAGTGATTACTTAACTCTATGTGGATGAAAAGGAGCTCTAAGTATGCGACTAGTTGGAGAAAAGGATGAAGCAAGTGCCATGGAGATGCTACAAACTTAGATGAGCTAAACATGATTCAAGATAAGATGAGCTAAACATGATTCTAAACTATCAAAATGAGATGATATGAATACTAAGATGATGGTACAAGATAAAATAGAATAATACAAATTCAATATGAGAATTCTATAGATAAACTAACATAATAAAAATGCATATGAAGAGTGGAATCTATGAGAAAAATAGCATGATAACGCTACATATGAAAGATGGATAAAATGCTCAAGGAAAGGCTCCTCTTTATAGGATCTGGAGGGAAATGGATGGTTGAGATTCAAAATGGAATGAAGGGCTACAATGCAAGAGAATCAATGAGGAATGTGCCAAGTGGAAGCCACATGGATGCAAAACAAGCAAGGTAGTTGGTCATGTAAAGGGGGTGAGTTTCTCATGCATGTGTGAGAAACCCTTGAAAGTGATGGTTCATTTAAGTGAGGAGACAAAGTGAAGAGAGGTGGTGGCTCAAGATGTCTCACACATGTGTGAGAAAATCCTAAGAAGAAAGAGGAAACATTCATGTAAGAATGTAGGTGGTTATTCACCTTGGGAAGGGTTGCTCACACATGTGTGAGCAACATTAGGAGACTAATTGTTGTAGGAATCACAAAATTAGCTTAATTAATCTAGGATTAATCATAGGAGTAGGTTTAGAGGTGATGGTGATGGATGTAGGTTAGGGATTTAGGCTAGGCTTTAGACTTAATTAATTAGGAATTAATTAAATCAAGGATTAGGGTTTGAGGAGATATTTAAATAATAGGATTATTTAAATAATTGTAGAAAGGGGGTTAGAAGTATTTAATTAAAATTAAATATATTAGGGATTATAGATGAAATTGAATATGATTAATTAAACAAGATTTATTAATTATATAGAAGAAAAAGGGATAAAATTATTATTTATTTACCATTAATTATATACTAAGATAAATTAATTAAATAATGTTTAATTAATTAAAGGGTTAAGTAGCATAAAATTATAAGGGACATTTTTAGATGTCTATATTTTCCCCCTCTTTAATGCAGTGTCTAAAATGGCATTGTGTCAAAGAAAAGAAAATGATATACCCTAGAGGAAAACAAAGGCTTGGGAGTAATGCCAGAGTGATGGCAATGTAAGGGTGTGCCCCCTCAACAAAATAACAATAAAAACTAATTTTGGGCAATTTTCTTGAAAAAAGGCAAAATAGAAGAAAGGGGATAAGAAAATATAAGAAAAGGAAATTTTGCATGACCAACAAGGTGGTGGGAGAAAACAATAGGAAAAATGGGGTCTGAGAAGAAATTGGGGTCTAAGGGGGGGCTATAAGTAGGTTTGAAGGGCCCTACAAGAGGTCATTTTCAACATTTGAAAGTCAAAAAAGAGAG
The DNA here is from genome assembly GCA_027943335.1 of Chamaecyparis obtusa. Lineage (NCBI taxonomy): Eukaryota > Viridiplantae > Streptophyta > Pinopsida > Cupressales > Cupressaceae > Chamaecyparis > Chamaecyparis obtusa. The sequence goes on along the minus strand of BSBK01007165.1, from coordinate 77,377 downwards.
CTCAAGGTGAAAAGGATTGTTGAGATAAGGAAAAAGGACCAGCTTAGGGAGCGCATATGGGTGTACTAATGGCTAGTAGAGTATGAGACTCTAGTAGGCATCTAACCTTAGCCTTTTACTTTCATTTTATGTCATTTATTATGCATTTATGGCACTATACATGTAGGTTTTAGGGGATCAAACATGAACAAGGCAAAAATGCCAATCAAGGGATCAACGTCTGCATAAACATTGATCCTTTGATCAACACCTCTATAGGCACTGATTGGGGTAGATTAGATGGTCAAGTGGATATGTTAGTTGGGAGATCGACATTTTTGCTAAGGGTCTAGGGTTACAGGAGGATGCTAGATCAAGGTTTGTGCTAATTGTCACATACGTCAACCAACATATATGCAACCTGATTGAAATTTGTTCTTAAGAAAGCCAGGGGTGAGGGAAGGGAATGGGGATAAAATCAACAAGTGTTTATAAAAACTTGGGGGATAGGGTAGACCATACTAGGGGAATTATGCCTCATACTAGATTGGGTTAGGGAACATAATATGCTATATTAAGGAAGGATTAATTAACACTATGCTTCATGGATCCAAGCTCAATTTCCACTACTTAGGTCATGAGAGCATTGGCTAGCGATGATGGAGCTACGCAAGAAACTAGCAAAGGATGAGTGAGGATTAGTGGTTGTTGTTGGACTAGATGATGTGCACTATTGGCCTAAGCTATGAGTGCATAATATGATGATGACTGAACTAGTAGAGAAATGGCATAATGACACATCGTCATTTAACCTCCCAAAAAGGGAAGCTACCATTACACTCTTAGATGTATGGAGGATATAATGGGTCCCTATTATAGAAGTGATTCACAAGTACAAGTTAGAGGACACTAACTACTACATGCAATTAGCATTTGAGCATCTGATGAGGAGGATTCTGATGAGCCAAACATGGATGCAATGGAGCCAACAATGGACAAGAGATTACCATGATTGACATTATATCTCATAGGATTAATTAGAGGTTGTATGTTACCAAACCTCTCAGGACATGGGTTTTTTATGGGATTGGCCAACACTCTTTACCTGATGATGGAGACAAGAACCATATTTTTTTGGAGGGTATATGATCTTGGGTCAATTGTACCAAGATCTACACAAGTGTGCATATCGAGGGTATATGAACCTAGGAATAGGTGTGACACTTCTACTAATTTGGGCCTAGGAGCACATTGCAATGATGTGACCTTTGATGATGTAGGACCGATAAATGGGTGAGCCTTACTAATGATGATACAAGCCATCGATTTCATACTCGTTAGTGGGAGCTACAAGATATTGGTAGATGATCATTGATGAGATTCCAGTGTTCACGTGGACACCCTATAAGGATTGTGAGGCTTAGGGAGAAGAGGAAAAGGATGAAAACAAGGGTGTATATTATCTTGCCTTTATGTATTAAGTTTTTTGGTTGATGGGTCAAACCATCCATCATATAGAGAGATATGGATCGACATCGGTGATGTGACAGTTTGGGATTACTTAAGATGTGGTAGGAGAGGGGTTACTACACCCTCATGTGACGAGGGAGATAGGTGTATGGGGGAATTATATAGATATTATTTAAGTTATCTCTAGTTATTTGGGGATATCCCCCATCCCATGGATTAGGATACTAGGAGTAGAAGATATGAATGTGACACATACCTATGAAACATGGTGAGCGGTACAGAAGCTAGTGCAACTTACAATTCTAGGACACATAGTAGATGAGGAGAAACTAAGAGAGGATGTGAATGTAGGAGATGAGGGAGGGGATGATGGTAGTGTTGATGGAGGGGATGGAGGAGCTGAGGTAGGGAAATCAGGAGAGGCCTGAGTATGATGACAAAGAGCACTGCAAGCATAGTTTAGGAGGGCACTTATACAACCATAGGTATAGGTTCAAGCTAGGGGAGCACAAGGATAGGCTCTATAGGGATAGGGTATAGGAGTACAAGGAAAATCACCATAGGGACAAGCACCATAGGTACAGGAACCAGTAGACATAGTCCTCAGGATAGATTATGAGAGCCTCTAGGATAGGCTAAGATTGATCAACTAGGAGAATGAGAGTCGAACATGGGTGAATACCCTAGAGTTGGAGGGGGATACTTCTAGGAGGGAGAGAGATAGTCTATAGATGGATGTGGATCAATTACATGGAGTGGTAGAGACAAAGAGCCCAAGTTTCCAGTCTAGTGGCATCCTTAGCCACCACATAGACGGAGCAAGATGCAACATAGAGATTGACAAAGGGATTACAAAGATCCTTAAGGAATATGATAAAGAAGGAAAGCATAGTTCAGATAAAAATTATTGAGGAGTGGGTAGGGATAGGAGCAGATGAGGCTTAGTATAAAATAGCTTAGCTAATAGTAGATCTGGACAAGGAACAAAGACAAGCAACATAGTATAGAGTTGAGCATGCGATAGCCCAGTAGGTAATGACAACAAGGGGGATGACACAGGTGGTTACTAATGCCTTTGCAACCCATAAGACAATAGTAAGATAGGGGAAAGAGGTAGAGTATTACCAGACCCTATACTTCTAAGTAGTACCAAAGGGAGCTCATGGTGCAGGGCACTCTGGGCAACATCTTATATGTTCCTTATGATTTTTAGTTTTGTGTATTTTTTAATAATTGGATAGATCTTTGAGATCATCCTCTTTTGGTTTGGATCCATTTGTGTGGTCAAGGATCCCTAAGGCACACCTATAAGCCTTTTGATGCCTTAGTCCACTTGGATCATAGGGTTTTGAGCAATAGGTGAATTAGATGGTTTTGATGTTTTATGAGTTTTAAACATGATTCCATTAAAATTGGATCATTTTTGGCATGTTTGAATTGGTTTAAAGGTTAAAGTCTTAACCTATGGTCTTAGGTGAGCAAAATTACAAAAATTGCAAAAGTTTCACAAAAGATGTAAAAGTTGCTCGAGAGGTTCAAAATGGAAGGCCAATGGTCATAACTACATATGAACCAGTTTTTCTTTGGATATTAACCTATTGAACTTTTTTTGGCCTCTCCAAGAGGTAAGAAGACTGCAATATGAATTCTGATGCAAAATCAATGAAAAACCAAGAGTTTCCCTGAGTATTTCTGATTGGTATGACCATGTACGATGGGTTGATAGAAATTTATTTACATGTGTTGAATCCTTGGAGTTTCTACTTTCTAAAACAATTGAATTTTATTTGATAAGTGTATTGTAACCAAAGTTCTAATTTATTTCCTAAACCTAGTCCAGGAAGAAGCCTTAAACATGCCTTCCCTACAAATGGAACCCTAACTTGCATTTGAACTAGTGGAATTCCTCACCCATTTGGAAAATGAAAGTTAGGAATGTAATAATAGTGATAAAAAAGACTTAGGGTGTGACTCAAAGGGTTGAGGGTGTTTGCATCAAGCCCTAGGCTGAATATCTCAATGTATTCAACTAGGTTGATGTGTGTTGGAGTGTGCAGTTTGAAGAATTGATTGGTGGGATCAATTTGAAGATGAATTTTTGTTAGTTGGAGTGTGGAGAAGGTATCCAAATCCTTGAACAAATCCCATGAACCCATCCTTTACCACTTGCTTTGGAAGCCAAGCCTAATTTGGCCAATTAGGTCTAAGAACTCAGTAAGGGTTAGGTGTTGTAGGAGTGGAGTTGGGTCTTAGGAATTTGGGGATCTTTGTAACTTCCAAAAGGGTATCCGAATCTGCCCTTATTTTTCCTAGTCTCACCCAGAAGGAGAAATTGAAGACCAAAAACTAGTTGTGGAGACCTAGTAGGACTCCTAGGTCAATCAATGCTCGGTACATTGTGGAAGTTGAAGGGTTAATATGAGGGTTGTTTCCCTATCCTTATATCATAAGTAAGGTGTTCCAACCATTGGTTTGGTTATGTGAAGCCACTAGTGAAGATTTCCCAAGTTGGCCTAGAATAGGGCTATTGTCCCTAAGTCTCAAATTTGGAAGAATTAGAGTGAAGCCTTTAGGCATTGTGGAGAAGTAGGATAGGTGTCTAGCCACCACTACAATGTTGAAATACAGTGTGTTTCAATTTTAGAAGGATTGGATTGTATCAAATCCATACTTGGAGAGTTGGAGAGGAAATAGAACATTTCCTAAGCTTCTTGTTGACCACTCTGCATCAACTCAAGCACATGTATTCTCTAAGAGGGCATAGTCGTAGAGGGTTGGGGGTTTAGTGGCTTCTAAAGGGTCAGTGGGGATAAGAGAATTGCATCCACTGAGGAGAGTTGAGGGAGAGGGTGGAGGAGAGGTACAAGGACACTACAAGAAATCTCTATGAGTAGCTCCCTTTTTTGCTTCCACACATTGTTTCAATGTATTTTTTTCCAATTTTCTAAAAAGTCATTGCTATTTATCGAGATGGTGCTATTTTTGGCATTTTATTGTGCCAAATAGTACAAGAGGGCACTAAATTAGGTACTATTTAACACCTATTTTGGTGCCTAAATTAGCACCTAGTTTAGTGCATGAACTACCACCTAATTTAGCACCTTAATTAGTGTTAAGATTAGCACCTAAATTAGTAGCTCCCATTTTTTCTCCATTTTTTGCTTCCGCCCACTTTTTTAATGTATTCTTCCTCCATTTTTTCAAAATATTGATGCTATTAATTGGGATGGCACTGTTTCTAGCATTTCTTGCACCTAGAAGAACAAATATGCACAAATATAAACACAATTGGATGCCTACTTTGCTGCCTATCTAACAAGTGTGTACAAAATTAGGCACCATTTTAAATTGCTCACATAAAATAAACATTATTACAATCATCATTTCACAAAACCCGCATATGATCATAAAAGACAACTTGCAAAATAGAGATGAAAAAAGAAAAACTTTGTTATTATCACCACTTCAAAAGGAAGTATGTTTAACTAGAATGAAGGGTGTGTAAAGTAGCGATAAGAATATTAAACTATAGGTATCCCTATTTTGCAGAACCCATATCCCAAAGTAATAGGAGACCTGCGAAATGGCAATGTGATTTAGCGACAAATGAAAAGGTCACATGTCGCTAACTCACATAAGGTATAAAAATATAGAAAAATAGTTTTGCGATATACCGATGGGTGTTATCACCCTTTTACAAGAGTGAAATTAAGTCATTCATTAGTTACTCTAATACTGTGAAAGTAATTTGATCTCAGCTCAGGATTTTAAAAGGTTGGTAGTATGAATTACACACTTAAATTAAAGAATAAAGGTCTTGCAAAAGGTGGCATTAAATAGAAAATTGTTGGCTCCAATTCTTTATCCAAAGTTGTAGGATTATGTAGTGTAAGATCTATGATGAAGAAGTACAAGTTGAATTTTTCAGTGAAGGACACAAGTAAGTACTCCAACACTCTTTGAGATAAGTTTAGTTGAGTATTTTAGAATTTTAAAATTCCTAAGAAGAAAGAGGTAGTAGAGGGTTTTGAGAAGAAGCCTAGGATGCCTGACCCTACAAAGAGACCCATGAAAAAATCCATATTACATGCCTTGCCTATATTAGAAGACACTAGAGGTAAAAATGTGTTTAGTGATAGGTTTGAAGGGTGTGGGGATGCCATTATTCCTATCACATGCAAAGACCTATTCTGGTATTTTTATACAAACAAAGACAGGAGGTCCACATGTCAAACTCTTGGACTTTAGACTTAGGGAAGCTAGTTGTGCCTAATGTTTTTGTGGATGTCAAGTTGATTCAAGTGCTATTAGATAAGTATAACCTTGATACTTTGTCCATTAGGATGAGTAATGGAAAACCACTTATGGTAGTAAAAAGGTCTACGATTATTGATTGCTTCATGTTGAACAAACAAGCCTTGACTAAAATTGATAAGGGATAGTTCCAAATTGATTATGAGAGGTTGAAGAAGTCATTTAAAAAGGATGAGGTGGTCCATTATAGGAAAAGAGGTAAGAACAATAGACTTATGCTAATCATAGGAAGTGAACCTCTTCTTGTGGAGGAGTTCCTTGTATTTTTTCATAGGATGGATTTTTCCATATGTTAGATATTGGGGAAGATTATAGATATAAAATTCCGATAGCCTTGGTGTTCATGACCATGACAATTCAAAACATTGAGGTGAATTTAGAGTTTGGTTTTTCTTCTAAAATAGAAAGGTTAATTCACACTCAATTGATAACATGACAATAGAAGAAGGCATGTATCTTTTGTCATTATTCTTTGTTATGTTATTTGATTCTCTACCATAATAGAACAAGTTTTAGTCAAAGCCTAAATTTGGGGATGACATATAACCAAGAAAATAGATTACTAGAATAGAGGTGGAGTTATTTATGGGATAGGAATTGCAAGGATTGTAGTTACAAGATTTTCTATGATTCCTTTAATATTTTAATTTTCAAGACTTTAAGTTTAATTCATCCCTGTGAAAGAATATCACTAGATATGAGAATGGTATTGAGGTTACTTTTCATTGATCCAAAGAAGGTTTATACTCATAATTTGATTATTGGTTCTACTAAGGGAAGCATACTATTATCAAATTATATGGGTGTCTTTAGGGTCCCCATCTGTTGCTTGTATTTGTACTAGACAGACTTGTATTTTTGGAATTTATTTTGAAAATGTTATGGTTAGAGAGGGAACTTATATATAAGAGAAAGGAGGGGACATTCTTGCCCCATGTCACCAAATGTGTAGCCTTCTCCATTGTATTTAATGTCCTAGAAAATATACAACTATATATTAAGGATAAATACCATCTAGGGTCTGGAGAGGAAATAATATGTGACTCAAAAGCCACATTAATTCTTTCATAAAAAATATCTCACATCAAGTACTAATATAAGAGGATCTTATTAGAAAGTATATATCACTTGATGAGATTGTACAAATGAATAAGAAGTGGAACATCCTAACTAAAATAGAGGATGATAGGAAGAATAAGGGCCTCCCTAGGTTTTTTGATGAGGAAACTAATGAGTTGAAAAGAATTGAATTATGTTTAAATAATTTTGAAAATCTTTATGGCAAATCAACTGGTAATAAACTAGAAAAGGCCCAAACTCTGCCAAGAAAACCCCATGGGGTTATTATTCAAGATATACTATATACAGAGTCTTCATCCAATTCTCTACCACCAAAAGAGCACAAAAGAGATGAATCAATACCTTTGGGACCCTATGAAGAAACAAATAAAGAAGGGGACACTGATGAAGTTGTAAGTTCTCTTAGAGCCTTAAAGGATGGTGAAGGAGTGGAACAACCACAACATATCCCATCAATGTATCAAGAATATGTACATGACTATGAAGCCCAATTTTAGGAAGATGTAGATCCCATAGACCATGTGGATAAGAGAGAGGCCACATCTCTAAGGTTTATCAAGGATGAAAATCTTATTAATAATACTAAGTTTAAGTATTTTTGGCTGAAAATGAAGATGAAGGACTTTGGAGAAAGAAAACCAATGAACCTCACGGTTGTAGATGAATCCAAACATGATGAAGTCATAAATCAAACTTTTAAAGATATAACATTTGATGAGATAAATATTATCCCTGTAGAAGTAAGAGAGATGGTGATGAAGAGTAGTTTATTAATTATCCCAGTAATTACATTAACGTAAATGTTTTTGTTGGATCAAACTAGGCCACAAGATGATCCTATGTTAGTAGAAAAAATTTATTCTGAAGGAGTCAATGGTACAAGGTATAACCCTAAAACTAAGGTTCTTGCAACATGGGTGAATTTTAAAAGTACCAGCAAATCAAAATTGTTATATATGGCAAAGGAGAAAAAGTGTATTACCATCTTAAAGACCATGAAAGATACCTCCCCATTGGAGGAAGCCATGTCTACTTTATAGCATGTTATGTTTACTAGAGATAGATTGAAAAAAATGCAACAATAGGAAGTTGAGCTTGAAGGAAGGGAGGTTGAACTGAACATTGTGATCAATAAAATGTATAATGAGAATGCCAAGTTGAAAGAAATGCTAAAGGAATTAATTGGTAGCTAGAATAGAGCCATTATTCTACATAAGGATGTTGCACCACAACCAACTGATAGTACTAAAGGTAGTAAAGAATGGGATGAGGACAATGATAAATATGAAGAGGAGATTAGAAAGTTAAAGGTTACTAATGAAGGGGTCCTACAATAAACACCACAACAAATTCTCAATACATTTGAACAAATACTATCTCATGGGGTTGAACTCATAATTGGTAAAATTAAGGAGGTGTACAAAGGATACGAGTTCTTGTTGAAAATGCTTGATAAATTTCAAAAGAGTAGACCTAAATTGGAAGTATTAGTGAAACAATGGCAACCAGTCTACATTACTATAACTACCATGTGTAAGGTGACTAGGAGGGATCCTGATGCTCCTTTGAAGGTAAGGAAAATTTAAAAAATGACAAGTTTGGTTATGGAAGAGCTTAGAACATTTTTGGTGAAGAGTAGAAAGTGAGATGTAAGACTACTTCCTTTCACACATTCAAGCATTGGACAATTCTAAAATTGTTGATCAAGATGGACACCTTAGAAGTTTCAATGATTGGAAGCTTGAATACCACCAAATGGTGTCCAAATCCATGGTACACATGAAGGAGGAGAAAAAAATAATGTCAAAAGTTTCAATTTGTTCCAGGATGGGATCATAACACTAGATGATAGCTATGAAAAATTCATTGCAGAGGTGAGGACAATGATAGATGAGAAACAAAAAGATCATCTTGTCAAAACAATGGCCATCCAGAGTTTCAAATGGATGAGTGACTATGAGTTTTTCTAGGGGGTGAGATATTTGGATGCTCTAGATTATCAACCCATGAATGAGGAACGTGCTCAATAAAAGTAGAACCTTTCCAAGCCCAATTGGCCATGGATTACTACTCATTAAGTTATGGTAATTGACATGTTTATGTTATGTGTTTTGTTTCAAGCTATTAAACAATCATTTAACTCTTTTTAAAGTTTAAAATGTTTAGTTATGAAAGGACACGATGTTTAGTTTGATATATAAAGGAGAAGAAAAAAATAGATAGAAAAGGACATATACAATAGAATATTGGCTCTAGTTTTGTACTTTCTTTACAATGGCATATTATAATAGAAGAATCCAGTTTGTTCCTACTTTTAGTTACTTATTGATGGTAGATAGAGAATATATTACATAGTTGTCTCTAGTCCATCTCTTTCTCAATTGTTAAAATTAGGGTATCCATGATACTTCTAATTTATTAAAGCAACTTCATTTCCTATGTGTGATCTAATTGGTTAGTTTATGTAAGGCATAGTTATATTCAACTTGATTAGTTCATAACAATATAAGAGAGATAATTGGATTATAATAAGAGCTTAGTAATATCACATTTATGCATGTTTATATAAGATATAAACACATTTGTATGCTAGTTGATTAGAGTTCTAGCAAGGAATTGTTTGATACAATTACTATATTATCATTGATGTAAAACCTTAACTGGTAAGATAGTTGCTATCTAGTAGAGTATCATATCTTTTGATTGATGAGGAGGATTTGAAAAAGGAGATAACAAGAGGACCTAAGGAAAGGTTGAGTTATGCGATACTTCAATGGGTACTTGATTAGTTTGCACATTGACAAGGTAATGTGTTGTTTATCTTTAACACTAAGTGAAGAAGTCAATTAATTTGAAGCATAGGATTAACCAAGAAAAAGTGAAGACATTTAGTTTAATCCAAGTGATGCTAGTGTCGACTGAGCACCAGTATAAGCTAAGAAAATTTAGTGTCGACTGAGCATCAGTAATTGCCAAGCAACAAATAATTAACTGAGTGAAGACAATATTTGTTGAGAAGGAAAGTTTTAGCGATAACCGAGATATCCAGTGATGACCGAGGAGATGAACACAATATTGACCTAGTGTCAGTAATTTACAATTTTTGAAAGAATTGAGAATCCTAGCCGACATAGTTCAATTCTTGGGATATGAAAAATGTGTTGAAATTATTAATGAATGATATGGAGCATTTAATGCATGGAAAACCATTTTCTTATGGATTCAAGGATAAGTTTGGAGATATATTTATAAGAGAAAAAAAGGAGAACAAAATGATGGGAGGATTCGATGAATCTAACCTAATCCTAAGATCTATAGAAGAGATTAAGCATCAAAAGATTAATCTAACTAATCAAGGAGGTATAAGGATGACCTAATTGTGGGTTATGTAGAGTGTGGAAAAGGTTGATGTTATTAACTGATGAATCTAAGCAGAAGGCTAAGGAGAAGCTGTGAAGAGATTAACAGAGTTGAGGTGATTGCTTGAAGAGATTTATGAGAAGATCAAAGATGGAGATGGAAATGAAGGTCAATCAATAAATCAACATATGAGTGCATTGGATCTGTATTTGCAAAGTGATTTGTATATTTTAGATCAGAACCTACTGTTACTTTCTAACCATTGTATCAGTCAAAATCCTTTAATCAAGGTTGACCTAACAATCATTTTGTAACCCCTTTAATCAAGGTGACATTCTAATAGAATGTTCTTAAGCCCTCTAACCAAGATCAATTCCTTTGATGTGATGATGCTTTGACCTCTTGCAAAGATCTAATACATCTTATCAACTCTTCGCACACTTCTACTCTACTTATTTCAACTCTACAATCACTCTCATGCTTAATTACAATGACACATCTAATATTTATATGCGCATACAAAACAATTAACTAGGTCATCCCTTTAACTGATTACATACAACACTTCCAATTGAATTGGCTTAAGCATGTTTGCAAACAAACATAATTACATGTGGGCAATCTAATTACAATAGGCACATAACCTTTACAACATAATAATATAACTGCAAACCAAAATGCCAACAGTCAGCTGCTTGCTCTATTCTACTCTGGCATTCACTAGTTGTGTGACTTTAACTACCTATAACTTTGTCATACCTACACATCTGATCATGTACTCATAGAATAAGCATGACTATACTCTAACCAACTTATCTTCTAGGGTGCATACCATAACTCAGTCTTATGCATGTGCGCTGATGCTATGAACTGTTGGTGCTCTGCTTACTGTCCAGTCTTCTACACTTAGTCAATTTCTGATCTTCTCATCAAGTGCGCTGACTCCAAAACATCATATGACTTTGTTTCCATAATGAAAACACTATATTAAGTCATATACACCAGTATAGTCAACTTTCCAATAATCTCCCCCTTTGTCATTGATGGCAACAAAGGAATATGGCATAGTTGCTAACTGATCTCTTATACAAAAAAATTATATCTCCCTTATACATATCTATAACTCCATATTATATACATACTCCCCCTTTGACATTAATGATAAAGGTGCTTCAAAACTATATCTACAAATACTTATAGTTAGAGAACATCTAGATATGCTATATGTAAGTTTTGGATCTCTTTCTTCCAAAATGTAATCAATGAATTAACAATCTGGAGATGGGCGCATAATGCATACTGTAGCTTCTCCATCTTCTCCAAGTCTGAACTAGGACCATGATCATATGTCACCATGGTGGCATCTATCTCCTTGATATTCTGATTAGGTATATCTAGTGAGGGTGCAAGATTATTTCTAAGCTGAGTATGCCTAGCCGTTATTTTTGACATCTCCTTTTCTCCCTTCTCAATCTTGTCAATTTGTCCTTGATATACATTATTGCACATATTTACATCAGTGGATGGGTCTTTCACTGATTTCTTTACCTCTATCATATCTTCTGCCTCTTCTATCTTTTTGAAATGGTCATCAGTTAACTTGTCTTGATCCATACAATCAGCAATGATTTTTCTTCCTTTTGTTGCAAATTCCTTGAAAGATGCTTGTCCAATCTTTAGTGAGTTCAGGTCAAGTGTAAAGTTACTAACCAACTCATTGAGCCTCTTCTTCATGTACTTCTCTTCTACAACTTGAGATGCAGATTCTTCCAAGCTGGTAAAATTAGTCTTAAAGGCTATGAGGATGTTGCTTACATCATCAACTGTACTGACCTTAGATACTTTCTTGTCTGAAGGTAGAAGGTTGTTTAATATATTCTCTGACTCAAAAAATAGGGGATTCCTCATTACCTATTTCTCCTTGGCCTTCTCCATAACTAAGACACTGATCTTGATCAGGTCTTCTTCTCCCCATGAATCCAAGCCGGTTGTGTCAGGTGTCAAACTTGACAACAATGAAGCTGAGTGTACTAGAGTGATAGGAGTACTATCCATTAATTCATGTTTGACTCTTATTGTCATTTCAATAGATGAATTATCTATTGGTTTATTTTATTTTGTCTCTACTTCTCCTTTTTGTTTTTCTGCTTCCTTTTGTTTTTCTTCTTCTTTCTTTTCTTCTTCTTTTTCTTTCTCTTTTCCTTTTTCTTCTTCTTTCTTTTCTGTTATATCCTCAATTAGTATTTCTTGTTGACTGGGAGGAGTGTTGCTACATAGATTTTTAGCCTCTTGAGTGCTTACAAAGGCTTCTTCAAACTTATCCAAATCAGTATCTGAGGCCGCCATTGCAATCTCAACATTATCAATAAAAAATGTTTCATCCTTGTACGCTTCTGACATGGGCATAGACTTCTCTGCCTCTGTGGATGCATCAACTACATGCGCTGAATCTTGTGGACCTGTAGGTGATACATTTATTGTCTCTAACACTTTTGCAACCTTTTTGGGTACTTGAGCTGTGGGTGCATTAGCTAGATACATGTGCATGTTCATGAAGACCTTCTCAAAGGCTTTCTCAGTTTCCTTAGCCACCAATTCATAGTTTTTGTCCATTATATGCAAGGTCCTTGACTTGGTTCTAAGATGTGGCTTCACCAGATCTAATAATAACTTATTTTCTTCTAGCAAGCATACTGGGAGGGTTTCTTCTAAGGTATTTTCCCTTATCCTTAGGTCCTCTTCAATGGCCTATCTCTTTTGGAATTCTAAGATGTTCCACACATTATCTGGAATCATAGTTTTTAGTTCTAGGACTATCTTTTTGAACTTCAGCATATGTTTGACAATCATTCCATGAATTTTTGACTTGTCAATTTCACTATATTTTTCATAGAACTTCCCTACTTAATCTATCCTACCTTCATCAATGATCCTTGTACTCAACACACTGAGACTAGGTTTGAAGCTTACTTCTAGAGGTGCTTGAGTGTTCTTCCTATTCCTTGTTATTCATGAGGATGGATGACCAAGTCACTAGTGCTGATCTCTTTCTTCCTCTTAGGCACTACCTTATACTCAGGAGGAGTAGTAAGGTCAACTGTTACTGTGGGTACAGGAGGAGCAATATCAGTTTTACCCTTCTTGTCATTTGATTTCTCTATTTTCACCTTCTTCATCTTTGGATCCTCAGGTTTTGTTTCTATTTCCAAATCAATCTTCTCTTGCCTTGCTTTATCTAAGTATGCTTGGGATACTCCATGAATTTTTTAGAATCTCCGAAGTGACTTTGGCAACCTTTCTTTTTGTTGTTGTGTTGTTCAATACAACATCTACTTCTCTTGTTTTCTCTTCATAAGTCCCCCATCTAGGTTCATTGGGGTCCTTAGGTGATGACAAAATAACTTGAGCATAAGCCTCTAGAATAGGCTCTTCCACTTCATATCCCAGTGGATGAATCCACTTTGTTCTTGGTTCAACAACCTCCATGCATGTTGTATCAGTCTCAACCATGAAACACATACTATCTTTGTATTTCTCTACAATACTCTCTGGTATTCTATATCTCATCTGCATCTTAACCATGAATGTCTTCAATTCTAGTGTTATGTAATCCCTTAGTGTACTCTTAGTAGTTGCTTTAAAGGATATCTATGGCATTGTAGGCAAACTCTTGTCCAAATACAAATCTGACACTTTTCCAAGAATGTGGAAGTACATGTATATGATAAAAGATCCAAACCTGAATATTTTGGTCTTGTCATGTTTGATGGCCTTAATTTTGTCTATCAGTTGTGCACGCGGGATCTCACACAAATTGAACTCTCCATTCTCTCTCACAAGTCTTATTGCTACAAGAATTATGGCCGCAGATACACTATTTACTCTGCTAGTATGTTGAAACCTATACCCTAGTATCATGGACATCAATTTGATGTCTTTCTCTTCTATAGGCTCAATGGTCATTCTGCACCTATCACTTCTTGACTTGCATGACTATTCTATAAGTTTCCTCAAATCCTTTCCTACTGGAAGTACATCGCCTTTCTTAGAGAGACCCATCATCTCATGATTTAGGTATCCTGTGATTCTTATTGGAACTTCACCTATCCAAAATAGGTCATCATGAATCTTGCTAAGAAAAATCTTTACCCATTCGGACTCATAGAACTCATAAGCAGTCGCATATTCAATTATCAGGTGGTTTTCAAACTGTGCATACTCATCCAGGAAGGTTTTATTTGGTTTCATCATGGTTTCTAAATGTGCTCTTATTCTATCAATTCCTACAAGATCCTTCTTACAATATATATATGCATGGATGTCTTCGACATGCATAACACCCATAGGCATGCAAGAGAATGCCCCTTCGAGGTCATCCAATGTGGATTTGAACAGTTGCCTGTTAAATACATATCTTTTCTTCTCTGCAACATCAAATACAATAGGAGTATCCATCACTTACTTGTATATCACTTTCTTAATGGTTTCCAAGAACTTCTGAATCGACGTGATGGATTAGGGCTTCCAAAACTGATCAAACACATTGCTTCACTTGGTGAATCAATCTGTAATCCTTCACAATCAACTGCTAGGGATTTTGTGCTCTTCAATCACACTGAACTTGAATGCAATGAGTGATCTACTAAATTCTATGTACTTTAAAGTGAAAATTCTGCCATTAATGCTTGTTGTGTAAACCAGACTTTCATTGAAAATCTCCAACTTTCATTCTGTTAACAATCAGCTAGTGCACTCTTGCACAAAGGTTTTATTAGTGTCCAAAAGCTTAAGTCCAAAGGTGCATACTCTGAGGGTGAGTATATTGTCCGCACAGGGGTTTAGAGCTAAATTAGCTCCCCCTATGACCTTGAGGGCCATTCATCCTGATGTAGAGGGTGCGTCCACTGTGGATGCATTTAATACATTCTCATCAACCTTATCCTTCTTCACCTCTGACCAAATCAAGCTCGCATCCTTTGAAGCTTTCACAAACCTTACTTCTCCTTCGGTATCCAATACTGGTTCTTCAAGCTTTTTAGGGATTTCCTGACCTTGCATCCTTGATCTACAAAACTTTGAGATGTGTCCATCGTTGTTACAAGAGTGACAAATGGATGGAGGCCTTATATTCCTTGGTGCATTGACATGGGTCACCATTTTACATTGTCTTACCGAGTGACCATTATAGTTACATGTATGACATGTGACATTCTGAGAGCTTATATTTGGCTGATTCTGATTTCTCTAATTATGTTGAGTCTTGTTCTTCTGACTTGTCTTACAATTCATAGCTCCATGACCAAATTTATTTCATGAATAACAGTAACCATTGAAAGGTCTTACCTTTGCACAGTTCCTTGCTATATGTCCATGCTTGTTACATGCATAACAAGTTCGATCTACTGGCTTGCACTCATTCTTGGATGGTTCAACATGATCTTTAGTCTGACTTCCAGTATCCTTAGCATCTGAGGTGTCTTCTTGTGCTTTCATTCTTACTCACATGTTGTCAATATGTTTTTGTGCTTCACTGTATCCAATGTAGCTAGAATCTCCTTTATGTCTTCTTGCATACAAATGAGATTCTATCAATTTAGAATTGGTGTGTAATTTATCAATGCAATTCTTTTCCTCTTTCAATTTAGATTCCAAGCTTTATTTGTTGTTCCTTAGCTCCAAGATTTCCATGTTTTCTTGCCTCAGTTCTTCATTGAGTTGAAGGTTCTCTTTGATCTATTCATCATAGACTTCCTGATTGTTAGCCAACTTATCATCCAATTCTTCAATCTATTCTTTTAGAGATGAATTTTCTTCATTCAGCTTCTTGATCATTATTCCTAAATTACTGGTGGAGCATTCTTTCAAATCCTTTCTTATCCTTTTGATGACTACTTGAGCATCACTAACTTTTCTTTTAGTTCTTCAATTTCTTTTTCAGATCTGTCCAGGTCTTCAAAATTAGCTTCAAGATTTCTTTTCAGATGTTTCATTTCTTCTTTATCCATGATCTCCTCAAGTGGTTAAACTTCTTTGTTGAGGACCAGAGCTCTAATACCAATTGTTAGGAATGGGAACACTAAGAGGGGGGGTGAATCAATGTTCACTGAATTAAATCTTTTTGCTTAGCTCTTTAATCTTAACTTGAATGCTTAAGTACTAAAATAAACATTAACATTAAAAAAATATAAGAACACAACACATAACACCAATATGGTTATGGGGAAACCCAAATAGGTAAAAACCCCGGTTGGAATTGACACCCACTAATATTATGTACTAGTGTTATATGATCCTTGTTAGAAGATCCTTAACCTTGTTAGGAGTTGCTTTACAATATGTTTAGTACAATGACTTGGTCAAGGGTCAGATCCTGTTAGGAGTCTTTTACAATAACCCTGTTAGGGGTGTGGACTCACTTTCCTAGAGCTCACTACTAAAGTGGTGAAGGCTACAACCTTTTGATCTCAGATATACACTATATCTGGTAGATGAACTACCACTATGACACTACTTGTCTGATCAGTTCCTTTGATGTGCTGATGCTTTAACCTCTTGCAAAGCTCTAATACATCTTATCAAATATTTGCACACTTCTTCTCTACTTATTTCAACTCTACAATCTCTCATGCTTAATTACAATGGCACATCTAATATTTATATGCGCATACAAAATAATTAACTAGGTCAGCCCTTTAACCGATTACATACAAAACTTCCAATTGAATTGGCTCAAGTGTGTTTACAAACAAACATAATTACTTGTTAGCAACCTAATTACAATAGGTGCATAGCCTTTACAACATAATAATATAACTGCAAACCAAAATGCCAACAGTCGTGTGCTTTCTCTGTTCTACTCTGGCATTCACTGGCTATGTGACTTTAACTACCTGTAACTTTGTCATACCTACACATCTGATCATGCACTCACAGACTAAGCATGAATATACTCTAACCAAATTATCTTCTAGGGTGCATACCATAAGTCAGTCTTACGCACGTGCGCTGATGCTCTGAACTGCTGGTGCTTTGCTTATTGTCCAATCTTCTACACTTAGTCAATTTTTGATCTTCTCATCAAGTGCGCTGACTCCAAAACATCATATGACTTTGTTTCCATAATGACAACACTATATTAAGTCATATACACCAGTATAGTCAACTTTCCAACAACATGCAATGTTTTGAGGGCTTCTAACACTTTGTTGAGGTTGATTTCTTTGATTGTGTTGTGTTTGACTTCTTTGATTTGATCTACAATTCATAGCTCTATGACCAAATTTATTGCATGAATAACAATAACCATTGAAAGGTCTTACCTCTTTACAATCACTTGCTATATGTCCATGCTTGCTATAGGTATAACAAGTTCAGTTTACTGGCTTGCGTTCATCTTTAGATGGTTTTGCTATAGCTTTAGTGTGATTTTTAGTCTTCTTAGCTTCTGTAGATTCTTTTGGTGCTTTCATTCTTTCTCGCATATCATTGATTTGATTTTGTGCTTCATTGAATCCAATACTAGTGGTATCTCCTTTATTCTTCTGTGCATACAATTGTGACTCTATTAGATCCTTACTTGTGTGCAATTTGTCAATATGATTCTTTTCTTCAGTCAATTTAGATTCCACCTTTTTCTTGATGTTTTCTAACTCCAAGATTTTCATGTTTTCTTACCTCAGTTCTTCATCCAACTATTTGTTCTCTTTGATCTGCTCTTCATAAGCTTCCTGATTGTTAGTTATCTTTTCATCCAATTCTTCAATCTGAGCCTTTAGAGATGTGTTTTCTTCATTTAGCTTTTTGACCATTTTTCCCAAATCATTGTTTGAACAATCTTTCAAGTATTTTCTAAGTTTCTTGATGAATACTTGTGCGCCACTGACCTTTAATTTCAGTTCTTCAATTTGTTTTTTATATTTGTCAAGATCTTCAAGAGCTGCTTCAAGATTATTCTTCAGATGTTTTACTTCTTCTAAACCCATGATCTCCTTAAGTGGTTAAACTTATCTTCAGAGGACCAAAGCTCTGATACCAATTGTTTGGAATGGGAACACTGAGAGGGGGGGGGGGGGGGTGAATCAATGTTCTATATTAATAATGTTTTTCTGCTTCTTGAAATTTAGCCCAATTAATCAATTACTGAACTGAATATTAAAGTAAGTAAAGTAAACAACTATAACACATAACACCAGATATGATTATGGGGAAACCTTGTCCAAGGAAAAACCCTAGTGGGAATTAATACCCACTAATAATTGTACTTTGTATTATGAACCTGTTAATGTTCCTTTGCCCTGTTAGGAGCAGTCATTACAATGCTTTAGTACAATGACCTAGTCAAAGGTCAGACCCTGTTAGGAGTCTTGAAGTAACAAACGCTCTTAGGAGTGGAAGGCTCACTACTCAATAAAGAAGGCTACAACCTCTTGGATATCAAATACACACTATATCTGCAAGGGTGAACTACTGCTATGACACTCCTTGTCTGATCAATTCCTTTTGTGCACTGATGCTTTAACCTCTTCTAAATCTCTATAAAATTATTGCTACTCTTAAAACATACTTAACATACTTTTTCACTTCTATTACATCTTTTATATCCATCACATACTCTAATACAAAAGCGCACGTCTTAAATATAGGTGCAACCAAAACTATTTACTAAGTCAGCCTATAACCTATTACATACAATGCTTCCAAATGAATATGCTCAAGTGTGTTTACATAGATTGATATTAACATGTTTACAATATATTTACAATAGGTGCATAGCCTTAACACAACAAAATAATACTCGCTAATCAAAATCTTTCCCATCAGCTACATGCTCTATTTTGTTTTGTCGTTCACTATCTGTGTCACTTCAATTCGCTGTAATTTCTTCATACTATTACATCTGACCATGCATTCTTAAACATAGCTTACTAACATACTCAAAAGCTTATCTTCAAGGGTCCATACAAAAACTTGATCATACACACATGCATTGATGCTCTGTTCATTAGGTACTTCACTGTCTACTCTATCTTCCATACTTAGCCAAATTCTGATCTTCTAAGTTATTATGCTGACCTCAAAACTTCATATGACTTTGTTTCCATAATGAAAACACTAAACTTAGTCATATACACTAGTATAGTTAACTTTCCAACACATGCCACTAAGACCAGTAGAGATACAAGCCCCTTTCCAATAATGGGGAATTGATTTTATTGGAGAGATACCAAATAATTCTAGTGGGGGACATTCTTGGATCCTAGTTGCTACTGACTACTTTACTAAATGGGTAGAGGCTATTCCCACAAGAAATGCAAAAAGTAGAGTGGTAATTGATTTTTTACTAAATAACATTGTCACTAGGTTTGGTTGTCTTGAAAAAATTATTTGTGATAATGCGACGTGTTTCAGATCCAATGAGTATAAAGAATTATGTGAAGGTCTAGGGATTCAAATGTCATACTCCTCTCCCTATCATCCACAAGGAAATAGACAAGAAAAATCATCCAATAAAATTCTGGTGAAGATTCTTAAGAGGATTCTTGAAAAGAACAAGAAAGCATGGAACTCAAAATTGCCATTAGTCATATGGGCTGATAGGGTAACTGTGAAGAAGGCAATTGGGTGTGCACCATTTGATTTAGTATATGGAATACATGCAAGAATGCCTCAGAATAACTTGTTAGAAATGTAAAAGTTTGTTCATCTATATGATGATGATCTATATGATGAGATGCAATTAAGGATTGAAGATTTGATCAAGCTAGATGAAACCATAAGAGAATCAGCTTCAAAGAATGCTAAGATATAGTTACAAGTTAAGAACTTGTAAGATAGGAAAGCTGTAGAGAGAAAATTTGAAGCAAATGACTTGGTATTACTCTGGAATGCTAGATTGGAAGACAAAGGGAAACATGGAAAAATTGACCCAATCTGGTTAGGACCATAGTTGATTCATGAAAAATGGGGACCGGATTCATATCTTGTCAAAGATCTCATTGGTGATATTCAAGAATTGCCTGTTCATGGACATTTCTTGAAGAGGTACTTCTGTTAAGAGGTATTTTCTTTCCATGAGTAGTAGTTAGGATTTGTATATTTTTTAAATTTTTGTATAGCTGTGGTGTGTTTCTTTCTTTCCTAGTGTGGTCATTGTAAATAGGTTTTTTCTCAGTGCTCTCTGCATGTTGTCATTTTGTCAAGTTTGTGGTCTTCTCTCCCAAAAATTCTAAGTTCTTACATGGGCACAAGTTACCCATCATCCCTAGACAGAGCCATTGTTAGCCAAGTTTTCCATACCTTCGAGATATAGTAAATTTCTTTTTTTAATTTGAAAGGCCAGGTCTCTATTTTCCTTAGGGTTTCACAAATTCTCTGTGCTTATGTCAAAAAACCCTACCCTTGGTCTATTTTTGTGTTACTTTTTCCATGGCACTTAAGTCCCTTTTCTAGCACATGGTCTTTGTTTTCCTCTTGTTCGTCGAGTCTCATAATGTCTAAGTGTTAAGTAATTTCATTCAATGACTTGGTGACATGGTTAAAAGAAGATGACAACTTTGTTTAATGGCATGTTCTCAGGATAGTTGACGGTTAAGGAAAAACACATGGTGACTTAGCGAATAAGGATGGTTGCTAGTTCTCGTAATGTTAGAGGTTAAAGGGTTAACCTTCAGAGATCCATCAATAAGGTTTATAATGAAACAATATTACCAGTGTCACTTATTCTCGTAATGCAACGATAACATTTTGAAAGGTCTGGTGATTCAGTGAGGACCGTAGATGATGAACAAGATCCACGGCTAGCGCTTAATCTCAAGATCTTACCAAGGTTAAGAAAAAGATCTAGTGACTTGGAGATAAAGGTTATCTCTCAGTCTCTGAATGAAACCAGGGTTAAAAGATATGTCTAAAGATTGTGCGTATACCTTTTTCGCTAGATCGTGTGATTAAACATGAGTTAAGGAAGGCATCTAGAGAATATGAGATTCATTCAGTCGCTGATTCTCCTAATGCAGTCGTGGTTAGTGAAAAGACCTAGAGAATATGAGACTGGTCTTAGTTTCTCATTCTCATGATATAACCAAGGTTAAGAAAATTTTATGAGATTGGGAGATTCACTTCATTCACCGAGTCTCCAAATTAAATGTGAGTTAAAGGAAAGGTTATGAGATTACGCGATTGCTTTGGTCACTAAATCTCATGATGAAACCTTAGTTAAGACATAAGTTCAGAGATTTAGAGAATGCTTTAGTCATTGAATCTTGTGATTAGACCTGGGTGGAGTAAAATTTTATGAGATCATGAGAACACCTTCAGTCACTGGATTGCCAAACAAGATATGGTTAAGTTCACTAGGCCATAAAGAAAAAAGGTAACTCTAACGTGGAAAAGGCAGTATGATAGGTTGGAAAAAGTAATGAACTGACCAATCATAGTGAGAGTAAGGGTTTTTATCATTTTTCAAGGTTTTTAATCAATGGAACAGTAATAATGGGTTTTCACCTTTTCTGAGAATTGAATGCAGCCTGTCAACTTCATACCTTATGGCTAGCTTGGATTTGAACTCGGTTTCATGTAGTAGTGAATGATGAGGTGACTTAGAAGAAGATTTGTAGTGATCCTAATGATTTCCACGCATTCATTTCTCAAGAATATATAGACAAGACACTCCTATACTTACACTTATCAGTTTTCAGAGAGCAAATTGTGAAGCCAAGCTATTGTAGAGTATCAGTTTCAAGGAGATAATTTGCAATTAAGAGTATTTTTAGAGCAGAAAAAATGAGTCAATCGGAGGCCAGTCATGCTTCATCTAGTGAAGGATTACATGAGCAGGGTGGTGACTAGAAGGGAAAGCCAAACTACTCGAAGGAATTCATCCAATTGATTCTAGGGTCGATGTAGAATAAGAAGGTTAGTGATGAAACCTTTACTGATTACTTGGAAAATTGTAGAGACCTAATCACTCCCTCTATCTTAGGCTATCATATCTTCAAATTATTCTATATTAACAAGGATAAACCCATTCCAGTGTGTAATGCCTGGAAATTAGGATTGGGGAAATTGGTACTACCTGATGTTTTCCTAGATGTTGATTTATTGATATAATTGGAAAGAAATTATGATACAATCTCCAAGTTAATTTAGAGAAGTGACAAATCAGCCCTAGTTACCTTACATAGGGGATCATTCATGAAAGCCTTCAACATGTACACTTCTTCCTCGATAGAGATTGACCTAGGGAAGGAAAAGGAAAAGTATAACAAACAAATACAGCTTGTGAAAACCCAAGTCGTCCATCATATGCCAAGAATTGGTAAGTATATAGCCCATCTCCCTATTCATATGAAAGCCCCATATGAATTTAAGGCCCTAAATTTCTACATGAAATACATTTCCTATGGGTTATGCCAAGTCCTAGGGGTAGATGGAGATGAAGAAAGACTTCCAGTAGACTTGCTGATGATCATCTTGGACATGCAAAGTCATCATTCCAACACTGACTATGACTACATCCAATATGTGATTGATAGGATGCATAAGGGCCTGATTTCAATCAATGACAATAATAAGTCATCCAAGTTCATGCATTATTCTTTTTTGATGCATTTAATTATGTTCTTTAATATTAATCATATGGATGTAAGCATGTTGAGGCCGAGGAAGGTGAACCGAGGAGAACCAAACCCAATACAATTTTGGTTAAGGGTTTGGAATTTTACATCAAATGAGAGTGAGTTTAATGGTTTTCAAAATTTGATGGTGTGTCCACTCCTAAATATGATGGGCACAAATTTCACAAGGCTCCCAGTAAGGATGCTCAGGATTCTGAGGCCTAGACAATATGTGGACAAATGGCCAATTGATCACTATTGGGGAGATTTATAATTGGGTGAAAATTTCACCATAATCAGAGTCTATGGGTGTCCTCAGCCCCCTCATGTTCTTCCCAAATATGTTCCACCAAGGATTTCTCTATTGGAGTTTATTTGACAATTGATTTGGATAGATAAAGACATTTTGGCCCCACATAGGAAAGGGACCTTTACTCCCAGAATGTTTAAAGTAGCAAATTTTATAATTGGAAAGAAAGCTCTACCTCAGCTTTCCCTATGGTTAAATTAATTCACAATGGCCACTATAGCATATAGATATGTAGACCCTGAGGACTTCATAAAAAAATGCAAGGAAAATTCTCATCCCTAGCATTGGAGTTATTAAAGAACATGGGGGCTGTGACTTGGAGGATATCATTAGAAATATCCTGGATGAAGAAGATATTGAGAGGAGATTGGGAAAAGTCTGAGACTTGATGGACTTAGAGGGATAATTGAGAAAAGCCGAGATTCCCTTTAGTGGTTTTTTCCCTAATCTGCCATACATTGCAAGGATTGACAAGATGATCTAGAACTATGACATCTTGTACAATCAATTAGACTCTCAATTGGATTATAAGGTGAAAAATGAAAAGGGGTACTCATCTTCTGAGTATGAGACTGGCAATGTGAGTTCATATGAAGAGGATATCCCACCTCAGAATGTGGGGGAGACAATTAAAGAATAGGGAATTGATGCACTAGAGGAAGGGGATACACATGAGCCTCCCCAAAAGAAGCAAAGAATTGAGGAGGGTGAATCTTCAATAGAAAAAGGTGTAGGGAGAAAAGTGGACATGGCTTTTGCCTTGGTACCAGGTGATAGATCCTATCATCACCACTTGAGAAAGAGCATAAGGGAAGGTAAGAAATTATGCACACAAGAGGAGGTTGAGCTGCCCCTATTGTTGTGCCAAGATGAAAGAGAACTACTTCAATAAGAACTCATGAAAGATGATAAGTTCATCAAAAGTGATGAATTTAAAAACTTCTTGATTTGGAGAAAGCAACAGGAGATTTCTAACCAGGGAACTGAGGGTGTAGAACCAAGCAATGAGGCCTTGCAAGCCCTAGCCTCATATGATCTAGCATCAGAAATAATAATTGTTGAAGAGGCTAGGCAATTGGTCAGATCAAGTGGGATGCTCCTAGTTCTAGGATGGGATTTAACCTCAGCCTTTATCATTGATCAAATAAGGAGACAACCACAGGGTGGCTTGTCATATGAAGCCCAAATTGGGGATATGATCAGAGGATGTGGTTATGACCCTAGGTCTCAAACACTAGCAATGTGGTCTCTTTCCCCAAGGACTCAAAATCCCTCTCTTGTCAGTATTGAGGATAAAATGGAGGGAGATAAGATCATCTGGACTGTGTAGAACACCAGTGATCTTGAAGTTTCAAAGGCAGTGACTCATTTTTCCCATTTAAATAAGGCCAAGACTGCACAACTCTCTGACATGTATGTAAATTGTTTGAAGAATCCATTCTACTAGCCAAGGACAGAGAGGCAAAGCTCATGAAAATAAAGATGTTGGATGATGAGCTAGAGTTAATGAAGAACAAACTTGAGGAAGCATCTAAGACTATCCCTCCTCCTGTTATAGAAGCTAAAGTTGTAGAGGTCCCAGTGATATAGGTACCTGATGTGGCAACTGGTGAGTCAGACAAGGACAAGCTAAAAGTAGCCCTCAATTCCTTGACAAAGATCTTACAACATAGTCTTGAAGTGATAAAGGGAATGATGGACCTAGTCCATATTTCGTTTGTCATGTTGCAAAGGATAAATGGGAATGTGAACAATGCTATGGCTACTTTGGAGCCATTATTTATCATATGGTTTGATAGGAGTGCACTTTTTGAGAAGCTTGAAATGTTACAGCCACATAGGACTGACATCCCAGAGTCTGTTGGAGAAGTGGGAGAAAAGATTGATTTCATCGGTGCTACTTGGGAATTCTTCAAAGGAAAAGCCAGCCAGGTCAGGGCTAAGATAGAGATGTTTGGACCTGATTTCATTAAATATTTTCCTCCTATTCATAGGGGTGATGGTGACATCATAGGGGTGGAGGAATGAAAATCAAGAATGGACCAATTATTGACAAGCCAAGAGGATTTCTTGAATAATGATGGCACCTTAGATATTAATAGGTTCAATGACATCCTAGATGATATTTTTAAGGTGGAGAATGATTGCTCCAAGTTTGTTGTATATGCCAAAGCTATAACTGACTCTAGATGGGATAAGTAGGTGAAGATACTACAAGATTTGAAGGAATACACCTGGCCCATCGAAGAAGAGGTTTCTACATGGGATAGAATCACAAATCCCAAGAAGAAAAAGCTTGCACCTATTGATTTGGAAGCAATGGAGGAGGACTAAGAAACATCTAGCACCTGATCATTGAGCACAAGGATAGTAGTCATCATGAAGAGGAAAATATAAGTTAGCCGGTTAAGGTGGTCACTTTCCATGTAACAACCTATGAGACTACTTTGAACATATGCAGACAAAGGTGCCACCTGTTGAGGATATGGAATGCTTTTGAAAATATTCCTCCAGTCTCCATCCAATTTTATGTAATAATTTGTAACAATTTTTGTCTTCTAGTGTTTTTCCTTTCCTAGCCATCAGAAGCTTGTTGCATCCTGATTCTTCTAGGATTCCAAGATGGCTAGTGAATGCTATAAGTAATCAAATGTAACTTTTGTTAAGGATGTTGAAAGTTGTAATTGAATAATATACAAATTTTTGTTCTCTAGTTTTGGTTCAGGCATTTTCTGCCATTGTCAATGTACTGATACTGAAAATATTAATGAAAATACTCTAAGATTTCATCTCAAATTTGTGTATGTCTTCTTGTTTTAAGGCTTAAATTATTATATGTTAATATTGCAAAGAAAAATTGATGTATGGTTTACAAAGTAGATTGTGAATTTTTCTTTGAATTCTCTTTCAAGGAAGGGGTAAATTCTTTAAGGAAATTTCAGAGAGTTTATAGTCTTTGCAAGAATCAGATGTCTTAATGTGGGAACACTAGTAAATTTTACCCTATTTTTCGATGAGGATTAGTCAAATTTCTAACATGAATTGGTCAAACAGATGACTAAAACTGTGGTCGAAGTTTTTTCATCAATTTTTCTACAGGGAAAACCATAGTCAAAATTTTGACCCTAGGAGTGGTCGAAGTATTGACTGAATCAATTGCTTGGAATTGGAATAATTGAGACCAACTGGGGGTCAAAATTTTCACCAGCCTTCATAGAAATGGACGTCGAATTCATAGCATTCTCGTCGAACATAGGGCTGTGGAAAGGTGGAAAGTGAGACCAACTGTGGGTCAAAATTTCCACCAACCTTCGTAGAAATGGATGTCAAAGCATAGAATTCTTGTTGAATAGAGGACTTTGGAAAGGTGGAAAGTGAGACCAACTGTGGGTCAAAATTTCCACCAACCTTCGTAGAAATGGACATTGAATGCATAGCATTCTCATCAAACAAAGGACTGTGGAAAGGTGGAAAAATTGACCAATACTAAGATTTGGTTAAAAAAAAAATGTGACACAACAACACAGTTCATATTTCCTATATGATGCACAATATTCTCCATGCAATGATCAAGTTGTACTTGCTAAGTTCTCCTTTTATTTCCAACTAAAGAAGCCATTGCCAATTTCCAGCTAAAGAAGCCATTGCCAGTTTCTGTTGCCACTGACTCACTGATTAACATCCTCTTTTAATATTGATGATACTAGATCAGATGCTAGTCCCACTTTGTTGAGATGTTTGATATGCAATCAATGTTATCATGTTCTTGCCTTAGTCGATATTGCTCATCGGGGTTCTTGCTTGATCGCTGCACATGGATACTCTATGTTATCATATGTAAGTATTGATCGATGATCTTTGATTGGCTTTTGTTGATTTTAATCTTTACAAGGTGATTGGTATGTTGTCCTTATACATCTACTCTTTGTCAACTTCCTTGATATACATCTACTCTTTGTCAACTTCCTTGATATCAGTCCATGCTTCAGATGATGTATTTGAAGACCTCATTCATATCTTGATGATACATACATGTTGGTATGCCTTGATCTCTATAATTATTGACTAACTGATCCATGGAGATGTTCTTAATACTTGTTATTCACTTGATCTCTTCATCAAGTATATTATGATGTCAAAGATATGTAACTGGCATAATGTCATCATCCTTTTTGAAGGTGATCATCGATTGGAAAGAACCTTTATTCCTTGTACAAGGGTTAGGAAACCATCTTATTTATAAGACTTCATGGTTTCTTCAATCCTTATTACCCTTACCAATATCTAGTATAATGTACTTCTAGCTGAATCTACTAACCTCTATTTGCTATTAGTGTCCAAGGACTTCCACTCCTTGTCCACAAATGTGTCTTAATGTTCTAGTGGGATTGGTTCAAAATTGGGGACATTACATGTTGTATAGTGGGAATTGATTAATTCCATGGTTTGTAATGTGAGAAGGTGATCTGCTCAAATGTTTTACTGATTTGCAAGGCTTCTTTGAAGAGGCTAATCTCCAATTACATGTTTTATGGTGAACATCATTTGTTGCCATCAATGAATCACCTTCTACTTTGAAACTCTAACCTTAGGCCACCTCCATGTTATCTGTTCACGTTCTCAAGTTTATTGATCATGCAAGCTTAAAAGAACCATCATCATCTTTGATGATAATTAGATTATTATTGAGGTATTGCCAAAGTCAAGTGTGGAAAAACTAGCCAGTGGTGGCTTCCACATTAGTATTTTTCTAGCATTCCTCCTATCTCTTAATCCTTTAATGAGGGAATGTAGGAAGCAATTATCAATATGATAGAAATAAATTTGATTGTATATTTTATTGTGCAATTTGCTTGTAGTTGATTCCAGTATTTGTTCATAGCTTGTGGCTTGTGCTAGATTTCAAATTTGTTCATGGCTTGTAGCTTGTGCTAACAATTGTTGAGGAATTACTATTTGGTAACCTCTCCTAGGGGTGGAAGACATTTAGCCCCCCACCCAATCCCACATATGAGGGAAATGAGGATAAAGAAAGAAATCAAGAAACAATGGCGGCGAGGGGGTGACAATGTCTGTAGTCAACTGCTCGTTTGCAAAAAGGGTGATAATCAAACACAATATATACATGTATCAGAAGCAATTAATTGAGAATCGTAAGCAAAACATTGGTAATTATAAATCACATATGTTGTAATCATTAGAATTGAACACAATAAATATGTAATCATTACAATTGAAATCAATAAATCATGTCAATCATTTCATTGATCAATTCAATCATGTCATTGATCATCTTCATCTTCATCATCATCATCATCATCATCATCATCATCATCATCATCATCATCATCATCATCATCATCATCATCATCACCATCATCATCGCCATCATCACCATCACCATCATCATCATCGCCATCACCATCATCATCATCACCATCACCACCACCACCACCACCATCATCATCATCATCACCATCATCATCATCATCATCATCATCATCATCACCATCATCTTGATCTTCATCATCTGGTTCTTCATCATCTTCAATATCTTCTTCTTCCATAACATTATACTTTATCGGCCTTCCTCTTGGATCATGTATAACAAAAAATGACCAACCATGTTTATGTGGAACCTCTGAGTAAAACACTTGCTCACATTGGCTTGGAAGAACATAGGGCTCATCTCCAACTGGCTCAAATGACCTTGTATTAATTATTGTAAATCCATTATCATGTTGAATAACAGTTCTATTTGGATCATTTTGATTCAGTCGTAGCATGTACCATTTGACGATGAATAAAACTAATTTGAATGAGTTAAAGTCGCACTCAATTATATCATCCAAGATATCGTAGTATCGATTTTGAGATTGTTGAGGATGTATGTCATTTCTAGATGATATATTAATAACCTCAAAAAATGTAGTTATCCCAGAATCACAATTTTTCTTTGTGTCATCCAACTTTTTTATGCAAAATTTGTGGCCATGATAGTACATAGCTTTGTGGTGCTTGACCTATAATTTTTCAAGCGTGTGTAAATTATTTTCATCGAGAGTTGATATGAAACATATGAGTCATGATCATTAATAAATTTGTATGTACCTCTCTATCTCTTAAACCATATGCTAGATCAATTCCCATTGGCGTAACATTGGAATCTCCATTACGATGAGCTTCTCTAACCAACGTAGCAACACCTTCCCATGTTAATGAGAAACCATTTTGTTGACATCATTCAATCCATACCATCATCCAATCAAAATTGTTCACAATATACAAATGTATTGCATCCCACTCTTGACCAACTGTATAAAAAAAATACACCAATTATAAATAACGTATATTGAAGATTTATAAGAATTAATTAACTACAATAAAATCTTAGATTTACCTCTCACTTTCCTTAATCTACCTTTTCCCATCAAGTACTCCCCTTCAAATTTGTTAATGGAGTTGGGATCCCAAATACGATCTACATGAATCTTTGCTGCAAACTTAGGAAGATATTCACTAATGTACACCATGGTCTAGTATACCATATATCCCTCCACCATAAAACCCTTAGGATGTGCTCTCTATCGAACCAAGCCTTTCAAAAATTTCAAGTGCCTCTCAACCATCCACATTGACCTAGTTGGTACAGGTCCACACAATTCAATCTCCTCAACTTGATGTATGAGGTAGTGTTCTTGTGCATTGAAAAAAGTTGAAGGTAGACACTTTTTCATTTCACACATTAGAAGAGGAATTTTTCTCTTCCAATATTTTATATCTTCTTTATTGATTTCTTTAGATGACAACCACCTCATGTATTTTCCAAGATCATATATAACATGTTTGACACTGTTGGTGAAGTGGTGTGGGAGAGATAGAGGTAGAACGTACTGCAATATTTGTAAAATGATCTTGTCAATATTTTATAAAAGAATGCAATGAAAACTACATGCAGTATACAAATATATAGTGAATACAAAATAACATGAATTACCTTAATAAATGTATGCCAATCATGTGTTTTCATCCCTGGCCCAAATTCACTTTTCTTTGATATGAGATCATTTATGTTTACAACAAATCCTGTGGGAAATTGTATTTTTTTTATGACTTCTTTTATAGCATTGCTCTGCTGCTTCGACAATAACCAAGGGCACTTGTATCAATCTAGTCTCCATTGTTATTTGATCGAATGACATTTTTCATTACATGGTTGGATTCTTCAACGTCACTATAAATTTTGACAATTTGGTCTTTGTCATGCCTTTCATCCAAGATTTTCCATAATGTCTCTATTACATTCTTTCCAATATGCATAGGATCAAACAAATGCATGATTGAGAGTTGCTCGTAGTACAACAACCTACTAAATTATGTAGGATAACTTTTTAGTCCTTTTGAAAGTTGGTCATTGATGCCTTGACGACCTTCACAAACATCAATTACATCATTAGTAAACAAAACACAATATCAAAATATAAATTTGAAACAAAAACTTTTAGGTGGAATGACATTACCTTGACAATTTATTTTATTGTATGCTGACTTCCATAGGTGAGGTGTCATTCTCCATGGCTTTGATGTAGTCTCTTCTTTCCCATTGAAAAGATATTTTTCAGTAATTCGGTACTTATGATTTCTGTGGAGAAAGTGTCTATTCTCATTGAACACCCGCTTTCTTAAACTTTTTGAATGATGATATTTCATCTTTGGACCACAAACTGGACATGCAAATTTTCCCTTTGTTTGAAGACCTACAAGATCATGTATAATTGGATTAAATATGTTAACTTTGTGTTAGCACTATAACATACCAAAAAAGAGGTGTTAAGAAGAGAACATATCACAAAAATGTGTTAGCCCAGAGGCATCATGTATTGTCCATACAAGCATTGCATGGAATTGAAATTGTCTTTGTCCTATTGGTCTAGAGATATCATACATAGTGACCCCATTCCATAACACCATCAACTCATCGATAAGGGGCTCAATATATACATTGATATCTTTAACTTGGTACTTACAGAGTTGAATGAACAAAAACATTACATAATTATTATGACCATTTTGATGGATTATTTATAATAAATTAATTTAGATGACTATTAAATCAAAAAATACCTGGAACAATTAGTGCCAACATTATGTGCTCCCTCTTTATGGACAACCAAGGAGGAATGTTATTGTTGATAACAAAAATAGGCCACACCGAGTAAGTAGATCTCATCTCTCAAAATGGATTGACACCGTCCACTGCCAATGAAAGCTTGAGATTACGAGGTTCTTCTTTAAAGTGTGGCCATTTTTTCTCTATCTCCTTAAATGTCAAACCATCCATAGGCATTTGCATAATGTCATCTTGACTTCTATTGCGTGCATGGTAATCCATAAATTGTTCCAAGCTATTGCACCTGAATAATCATTGCAGACGTGGAATAATGGGAATAAACCGAAGAACCTTGCGAGGCACCTTTTTTGTTATTCGATTTGATTGATATCTACTAATATGACAAATAGGGCATTTTGTTGCAAATTCATGCTGTTTATGATATATAATATGATCGTTCAGACATGCATGTATTTTTTGATACTCCATTCCAATATCTTTCATAATGGCAGATAATTCTCGGTACGAGCAAGGTAGAATATTTGATGGTGGTAACAAACACTCACCTATCAACCTACGACCAAAAATATAATTTTTTAATTTAAAGAATATTAATTACTACATGATTCACCCAATGTTAATTGTAAGGGAATTATGACTAAAATAATGAAAAAAGATGACATACCTTAACATACGTGTCATTGCAATGTTGGATAAACCATTCATAACCTTCAAGTTCACCAACAAAAATACAGTGGCAAGAAGAGTTGTTTGGGAGCTTTCATATAGGGGCTCATGTGCCTTCTCAAG
Organism: Chamaecyparis obtusa; assembly: GCA_027943335.1. NCBI lineage: Eukaryota > Viridiplantae > Streptophyta > Pinopsida > Cupressales > Cupressaceae > Chamaecyparis > Chamaecyparis obtusa. The sequence continues at coordinate 45,333 of BSBK01007165.1, read as the reverse complement.
TATGGGTACATTAAGGTCTGCATCAACATCATCATCTTGATCATCGTGATTATCTTGATCATCATGATCTTCTTCATCATCGTGGTCTTCTTCCATGGGATCATTACCTTCTACTTCTATATTCACAACTCCACATTCCCTCATTTGGAAATCCACATTCTCCGGATTGTCATGGTCCATAACATGAAACCTAGGGAGGTTGACCTATATGAAAATGATAACCTTATATTAACCATGACCATGATGTCATCATGAAATCATGTCTTATGTATTTTATAAATGATTAAAATACATACCAATGGATGAAATTAATTTCCCCCTTCAATGTGACCATGTTGCCTACAATGTTCCTCAACTATTTTGATTAGATGTCTTCGAGTCTTTAAGCCCTTACAAATTTTGCAAGGACAATAACATTTTCCATCACCTTTTCTTTTTAAGTTAGACCACACTCTAGCAATTGTCTCCCTATTTTTTTGTGCATTGATATCATCAGACATGGTCTTTCTTGAATGGAATGACTTTTTGGTGGAAGAAGGATGATTTGTTTGCAACCTGCAGATACAAATCGTTACTGAACAACCATTTTCTCAACTCTAATTTTCTCAATGCAAAGGGACATTTATCATACCAAATCAAAGTTTAGAAATGGATGGTTTTGATGCTTTCCCATTATAATAATTGAGCATTCATCATTTGGTATTGTGTATTCCATTTAAGTATGTCAACAATGTTCAAAATGCTATCACCAAGTATAGACATAGGAAATAAAAAAGGGACAAAAGACAAGAAATAAGAAAAAACATTACGACTATAGAAAATCTGCATGTTCACAATACTACATGTGCATATAAGAGTCGATCAGAGAAGGTATATGCATAGGTGAGAAACATGTAGATTTATCAACCAAGCATTACTGGGAGCTCGACCCTACAAAAAATGGACTTGTGATGATATTTCATAATAGTACATGTGTTGTAGGGTAAGCTCCTAGTAGTGCTTATACAAATATGCATGTTCATTACCTATGCATATGAAATAGCTCTAATGGTTACTTGAAAGAGTGGCTTAATATAAACAAAATGGTTACAAAGATGAGAATATGTCGTTAGAATAATGGCAAAGAGAAAAAATATAAAAATACCACTATAATCCTTTAATAGATCAGCATAAAAATACCACTATAATCATTTCATTTCACAAAGGCAAAGAGAAATTTTAGTTAATACCACTGACTTGATAGTGTATGTCTACTATGTCCTTGATCACAACCTCTTCCTTGCTTGAATAACCAATCCCCTACATTTGTGTGCTGGTCTTATTCTAAACTAGACACCATGGGCCATGAAATTTCCAACATAAGCGCCATTTTCAAATGCCAAACTGATAGGAATATATGCTAAAGCCTTAAGTGCCAACATGCCCTTTCCTTGCACTCTACAAGAATGAAAGTTGTGATCAGAGAATAAAAGAAAGATTAATTAACAATTAATGAAGAGGCATGAGTCCTCACAAAGGATTACCTCTCCTCAAACAAGTGAGTCAATATAAAACAGAAGAGCAAATCAGATTGTTAGGATCATGGAATGGGAAGAAAAAGAACACAATCTATACACTAAAAAGAAACTCCATGAGATATAGTAAGAAAAGAATGGAGAGGGCAGACCCGTTTCTATCGATAGTGATGTAAAAGACAAGACACAGAATGCAATATATTTTTTTATCTAGTGTGTGCCGAAGCCTGGAAACTCTTGTTAATAATTGATGTATATATTCAAGATATACAAATGAATATTTATAATTATATATAGAAACATTATACACATGATAAAATAACAAGTAAAATGATTATGAAATGAGTGAACAACAGTGTTGGTAAGCATTGTGTGACAACAAACAATACTGTAACACATCTATGAGTCTATGACTTAATATTGATTTATAGGAGTCTATGAGTTAATACCGATTTATAAATCAATGTATGGCCAACATGAGCTTTTCCAATGTCATCTAAAACAACATCATCAAAATCTTTAAGTAAAATCTTAGACTCTAATCTGAAGCACAACTATGGATTCTAAATTTGTATGTTTACCTTCCAAATTTGCATGTTTTCTAGTAAATGTAAATAAGACTGAAATTCATGACACACTTGAAATTTTTATATATAATTTCCAAAAGGTTAACACCTACATAAATCTTGATATCATCACAATATAACATTATGTCCAACATAATTTCTAATATAACAAGAGTTGAAAACCGAACAAGCCTTACAAGATAGGTTTTTCCTTGCCTTAGCCACAATTTTTACACAACATACAATCATCCAACCCATGTTCCCAATATTCCAAATCTTCTTAATCAGTCCCAGAGACCTAATTGCAATTCTAGTAGCCCTGCAGTAGGATACAAACCCAAATAACTTCACCTTTTCCCAAAGCACTTAACAAAGGAAAAGAATTTATGAATACCCTTTTCCAAGTACTAAAACATATCAGAAACTTACTATGGGCTTCTTTGGACCAGGTCTAACTGTTAGCACACAGTAACCCTTAAATAGCATGAAAAACTACCAATTTTCAAAGCATCATCACTCTCCCTTTATCCTTATCACTCCAAACTCTTAGTAGTGTTATATAATGGTTAAAAATGAACAAATTCCAAAGGGATAAGACTCAGTCCATCGGGAACCCCCCAAACCCCAATTTGGTACTTCTAAACCCTCAATGCAAGGGTTTCTCAAATCTCCTATCTCAAATCCATTCTAGGTTCAACAAGTGATTATTTGTGACTTTATATACCAAATTAGATCTTCAACTAGCACCAAAGTAATGGATGATAGGCAACATGGATATGTAGTTAATAATTTTAGCAATGACTTCTACATGAAGATTTTGAAAGAGTGGGTTTTGTTCCATTTGATAATAAGGAAGCCCAAGAAACTCATTCTTATACATTTCATTTTAATTAGTATTTGGTACAATTGAGAATACATTGTCATGGAGGGTACCTTGAAAATCCCCAAAATAAGGCTTCCCACAAGGTTAGTCTCAATGACATGTACAAGGTATTGTATGAAAACAATAATTCTTTTGGATATCCTTGGACCATCAATTTCTAATGTATCTAGTAGATTGCTAACATGGACAAGTTTGCAAGAACATCCAAAAAGGTGAGGAAGAAAATGAAGAGGCAAGATCCACAATATCAATGATAGTATGAGAAAGAAAATTACTTGGATGGATGAATAATGGCCCATAGGGACTTTTAGGTACAAAGCTATCACAAGGAAAAGAGGAGAATAGGACCAATCATGAAGTAGAAGTGGAATCCATGTGATTTTGATAGGAACCTTTGAAACTAATTATTATGATACTATAAACTTCATTATAAATGCTAAAGATAACACAAAACTATGAAGGGGTTGAAAGTGACATTGAGATATTAAAAGTAAGGGGAAAATATTCATTGATCTCTTAACATTTATGGCTCGTACTTTGATTTGTATAGATTGAAAGAGTAATCCAAGACTCGAGGAAAAGACATCCATTGATTCAAAAAGGATATAGAGTTTGATTCAAATGAAACTACAAGAATAAATATAAATTAACAAAAAAAACTCAAAAGAAATGTATATAAAATCTTAGGATAATTCTCAAAGATATGCTCATTATTTTATAATATCCCAGTATATATCCTTATATAATTAAGACTGTGACTAAGTAAAGTTACATAGCATATCCCCACTCTTATATAAACACTTAGCATATATAGAGATAATGAAATATCAACATACATATTGCACTTGTAGCAACACTTGCAAAGGAAAAATATTGTGAATGGGAGCATAATTTTGGGAAAGGTCTGGGATGGAAAGTAGTTGAATTGATAGGTGAGACTGCAACTGATTTGAAGCTATTTGAGAAAGGTCAGATTGTTATAAATACACTTGAGAAATGGGATGCTCTATCTCGCAGATGGAAACAACGTAAGCAGGTGCAACAAGTCAGCTTATTTATTGTGGATGAACTTCATTTAATTGGTGGAGAGGGTGGTCCCATCTAGAATGAGGTATATTTCAAGTCAAATTGAAAATTGTATTTGAATTCTTGCTCTTTCTACTTCACTTGCAAATGCTAAGGATCTTGGTGAGTGGATTGGAGCTACTACACATGGGCTTTTTAATTTCCCCCTAGTGTTCATCCTGTACCATTAGAGATTCATATTCAGGGTGTTGATATAGACAAATTTGAAGCTCAAATGCAGACAATGACCAAGCCAACTAATACATCAATAATTCAGCATGTGAAGGAAGGCAAACTAGCTCTAGTACTATTTGTGCCAACAAGAAAACACACACGGCTTACTGCCCTTGATTTATTAACTTATTCAAATGCAAATGGTGGGCAAAGATCCTAGTTTCTTCAATTTACTGAAGAAGATTTGAAACCTTTCATTGCCAAAGTGAAAGAACCTACTTTGATCCATGCATTGTCTAATGGAATTGGGTATTTACATGAAGGTCTAACTTTGGTAGAATGGGAACTTGTAGCTCAGTTGTTCAGTGTAGGGGTGATTCAGGTGTGTGTTGCAAGCCGTTTGATGAGTTGGGGGTTGTCTTTGTAAGCACACTTGGTGGTTGTCATGGGTACACAATATTATAATGGATGGGAAAATGCTCACACAGACTATCCTATTACTGATCTTCTCCAAATGATGGGGTGTGCCAGTAGACCTCTACTTGATAATGTTGGAAAATGTGTAATTTTATGCCATGCACCTCGTAAAGAATATTATAAAAATTCTTATATGAGCCATTTCCTATTGAGAGTCATCTTGATCACTTTCTCCATGATCATATCAATGCTGAAGTTGCCATGGGCACTATTGAAAGTAAGCAGGGTGTTGTAGACTATCTTACTTGGACATTCTTCTACCAAAGACTCACACAGAATCCAAATTACTATAATCTTTAGGGTTTCAGCCATAGGCATTTTTCAGATCACCTTTCTAAGCTTATAGAGAGCACATTGAGTTGGAATCAATTAAATGTGTTGCCATAGAAGATGATATGTATCTTTCTCCTTTGAACTTAGGGATGATAGCATCTTTTTGGTAGAAAACAAATTTGCACTGAAGGGGGCTTTGTAGCTTGCATTGTGAGTTCACATATATTCTCTAGTGAACTTTATAAGATGTTATTTGGAAAATAGATAAGAAATATCAGGGGATCTCAATAAAGCATCAGAAAAGTCTTGTGTGCATGGTGGAGTCAAAAGATCAATATAGTCATAAATGTATTATACAGATTTGCGGTCAATATCAACGACATTGACAACACAGTATTGAGTCACGATTTAAGATTGGTAGAAATGCATTAAAAGGAAATCGATTACAATGAAAGTGGCATCAGATCATTGTTTATAAACATATAATTGGTACTCAGCACAAGGATTAACATTTTATACCATATATAGCATATTATTTCGAATGGATGCTCAAGGAAAGATGATTCATCAAATATACACATCATCGAATTAAAAAGAACTCAAGAATAAAATGTTATTGGAGAACATGTGCACTCAAAAATATGGATGGTGTTGAAAGATTGGAAGGAATATCTTTCTAGCATCATCCAGGCTATCGCATAAACTATAATAGGGGAGAGAAAAGATATATCCTATTAGTATTAATAAGAGATGCATGTATAGTCAGCAACAACATAAGACAAGAAGACTAGGAAATTATACAACAAACACAACATACGTGAGAGGAGACATTGCAACTATGGACACATAATTATAGAGAGATTAAACAAAGAAGTAGTTAGGATATGGAAAATTCATAATAGATCTGATTTGAGAGGTAATCAAGATAGTTGGTCAAGGTCTTTCAGACTGGTCAACACAAGTCTTACTGCATAAACAAAAAGATAAGAAATTAGAAATAACAATAATTCCAGCACTCTTATACTAAGATCGATATAAACTCTTATATTCAACATCATATAAAAAAAAATAACATCTTCTGCTCATCCATTCTTCCCACAATTTCAAATTATAGACATGAATGATTGACACTCAAATATATAAAAACTCTTTATATTTTTAGATAGATACTTATTTACATTAGTTATTATTAATTGAATATTATCAAAGTCATGATACAATAGAAGAGTGGACCATAAATTTAGACCAACCATTAGTCAGATTGAAACCCACTTTAATTGTCACCAATACAAGGACAATGATATAATAAAGAATTGATATACCTTGGCAAAGCATTTTCAACGCATGCCTACAATCTATATCAGATAAATGGGTTGTCTCCAAGCTATATAGAAAAGAGTCTAGTGCAGTTTGATTCTTAGGAATATAGACAAAACCCTAAGCCACCTCCTAAGGAGAGATTACATCCGCACTTGGGAATTGCAATTTGATGGTTATATTACATAGTCCTAACAGGGAACATTATAGGAAGAACTTTCAAAATCAGGTGAAGGAAATAAATTTATTAACATTATCCATAATCTGGAACATAGATAAAGTATTGAAGTCCTAATTCCCTTATCACTGGCCAATTCCATTGTTATTTCATATAGATGTCTCAGGAAATTAGCTACTCCTCCATCATACTTATCATCGAATAACTATTTATTTTTCTTATCTACCTTATATCTATTTGATAGATCATCATTTAGACATGATAAACAAATTCCACAACCATTATGTGATATAGTTGCATTGTAAATAAGAACTCTGTCATATTCATCCTAAGTCAAAATTAAACCACGTACACATCAATACAATAACCTTTAATAGCTTAAGGTGACTATACATTGTATATCTTATTCACACCATCAAGAACGATCGATGCTAAGTGGATATTGCATGACATATTCATATCATTCCAAATCAATTTCTCAGCACAAAAAACATTAATGCATACTTACCATTGAACAAAGGATTGACTACAAGCTTTATAAAAAGGAATCTATTACAACTTGAATCACAAGAATATATGTAAAACCCTAAGAAGTCTACCAAGGGGACATTGCAACCATATCAAAACATTGTAAGTTGATAGTTATATCCTATAGTCCTTACAGGGGACATTATAGTACCATTAGAGATTCATATTCAGGGTGTCCATCCTGTACCATTAGAGATTCATATTCAGGGTGTTGATATAGCCAAATTTGAAGCTCAAATGCAGGAAATGACCAAGCCAACTAATACATCAATAATTCAGCATGTGAAGGGAGGAAAACTAGCTCTAGTACTATTCGTGCCAACAAGAAAACATGCACGACTTACTGCCCTTTATTTATTAACTTATTCAAATGCAGATGGTGGGGAAAGATCCGAGTTTCTTCAATTTACTGAAGAAGATTTGAAACATTTCATTGTCAAAGTGAAAGAACCTACTTTGAGCCATGCATTGTCTAATGGAATTGGGTATTTACATGAAGGTCTAACTTTCGTAGAACGGGAACTTGTAGCTCAGTTGTTCATTGCAGGGGTGATTTAGGTGTGTGTTGCAAGCAGTTTGATGAGTTGGGGGTTATCTTTGTCAGCACACTTGGTGGTTGTCATGGGTACATAGTATTATAATGGATGGGAAAATGCTCACACAAACTATCCTATTACTGATCTTCTCCAAATGATGGGGTGTGCCAGTAGACCTCTACTTGATAATGCTGGAAAATGTGTAATTTTATGCCATGCACCTCATAAAGAATATTATAAAAAATTCTTATATGATCCATTTCATTCTTGAGAGTCATTTTGATCACTTTCTCAATGATCATATCAATGCTAAAGTTGTCGTGGGCACTATTGAAAGTAAGAAGGATGTTATAGACTATCTTACTTCAACATTCTTCTATCGAAGACTCACATAGAATCCAAATTACTATAATCTTTAGGGTTTCAGCCATAGGCATTTGTTGGATCACCTTTCTGAGCTTATAGAGAGCACATTGAGTGATTTGGAATCAAGAAAATGTGTTTCCATAGAAGATGATATGTATCTTTCTCCTTTGAACTTAGGGATGATAGCATCTTTTTGGTAGAAAACAAATTTGCACTGAAGGGGGTGTAAGGAAACTCAGGTGCGGAAACAACTTCCTACGCTAATCTCTATAGGTGAGTATTGTGCAAATTCTTATAAATCCTTACAATTTCAGATTCGTTAACTACTTTAACAAAGATATTGCAACCACATACCATGCATATAGAAAATTAGAGAATGACACAATGATATACCCTGGGGAAAACCTTTCGGTAAAAAACCCCAACACTCCAAAACCTGCACAATGTATTATCTTCAACACAAAGATTACAATACACTTGCAATGCAAGTTCTTTCAGGAAATGAGAGACAAAGCCAACAAGACTTAAATTTTGTTATATCTCTCCCATAGGAGCAACATCATATATAAAGACTCCTCTGGACCCAAAAATAGGCACAACCACCAAGACCCATGCACAAAGCCACATGTACATAGTTGTTACATGCAATCCCAAGAATAGGCGTCCATCCCTAGAATAGACTATGAAAGCTTGTCATAGAATCTGCCAAAGATAACGGTCACAAGAAAAGTGTAAGAGAATCTGTCATACCAACCTATTTTTGGCATATTCTCTTACACACACCAACCACTTCTTCTTGGGTGCCCAAATAGGCCCAAGTCATAAGATGCTCTTACACCTATCATAGCACATTCCTTAAATAGTTCTTACGCATCATAGGAATTTGTCATGACCGTTTCAGTCATGATCTCCTTACGCACAAGATGTCGACACATCAAGTGGAGTGACACATCAACATGCCAACTAGACATGTACACTCACACTTAATTACATTATTTGCAAAAAATACATTTACAAAACAAATAATAAGAATAGGAATTATCCAAGGTTGAGACACCTTCTTCCTAACATTCTCCCACTTGTCGAACACCTTGTAAGAGCAACAGGAACATAACAAGAACTTTAACCACTATAGGCCAAAAGGCCCATAGACTCCAAACACCATCTAAACTTCTTAGTGCCCAATGGTTTCATTCAATGCATCTGCAACATTCTTCACAGTATCTACCTTCTCCAAATTTACCTTTCCATCTTCCACCATATCTCTCACAAAGTGAAACTGCACATCAATGTGCTTCGTTCTAGCATGGAAAGTTGGATTCTTTGCAAGGCAAATAGCACTTTGATTGTCACACCAAATAGTAATCTATTCTGCATCAACACCAATGTCAGAACACAATCTTCTAAGCCAAATGGCTTCTTTACAAGCATGAGTAGTAGCCATGTACTCAGCTTCTGTAGTGGACAAAGCAACCACAGGTTGTCGCTTACTCATCCAACTAATGGCACCACCAAACATAGTGAACACATAAGCACTGGTGGATCTCCTGCTGTCAATATCACCTGCCCAATATGAATCCACAAACCCACGAATACAAAATGAATGTGGAGATCTAGAAGAGTTACCATGATAACATACGGAGTAATCTGATGTACCCCTCAAATATCTGAATACTCGCTTAACTGCATCCCAATGTACCCGTCCAGGATTAGCCATAAATTGACTCAGGACTCCCACTACTTGGGCAATGTCTGGTCTAGTACAGACCATAGCATACATAAGACTACCAACTGCACTAGCATAAGGTACTCTACTCATGTCCTCCACCTCACTAGGAGATTTTGGACAATCATCTACAGATAACTTTGTTCCCACAAAAATAGGAACACATAGTGGTCTACAATCTGCCATGCTGAACCTGTCCAACACAGACTTCACATACTTACTCTGACTCAACCAAAGTTTTCTGTTAGACCTGTCTCTACTAATTTCCATACCCAAGATGTACCTAACTGCCCCAAGATCTTTCATCTCAAACTGTGCTGACAACTGAGATTTAAAATTAGAAATCATACCCTTACCCTTCCCAAACAACAACATATCATCAACATATAATGCAACAATAAGAAGGCAATCATTTTCAACTCTGAAATAAACACAATGATCTGATTTTGATCTTACAAATCCAATTGACAACACAAAGGCATCAAACTTAAGGTACCACATCCTAGGAGATTGCTTCAAACCATATAGAGATTTCTTTAATTTGCAAACTAAGGATTCTTTACCTTTAACAATGTAGTGCTTAGGCTGTGACATATAAATCTCTTCCTCCAAATCACCATGAAGGAAAGTTGTCTTCACATCCATCTATTCTATCTCTAAATCATATGATGTAGCAAGAGATAACATAAATCTAATGGATGTCAACTTTGCAACAGGAGAGAATATTTCACCATAATCTATTCCCTCTACCTGTGAATACCCCTTTGCAACCAATCTAGCTTTATACCTTTCAACACTACCATCTGCACATAATTTCTTCTTGAACACCCATTTATAGCCAATAGATTTTCTCCCTTTAGGCAAAGGTACAAGATCCCAAGTTTTGTTTTTCTCCAATGAAGCCATCTCATCATCCATAGCCTCAATCCAGGAACTTGCATCTTCCATGCCCAAAGCCTCTTTCACAGATCTAGGCTCATCAGTGTTAGTAATCAAAGCAAAGGCACAACTAGAATCTAACATAGAATAACCAAACCTTTCTGGTTGCTTTCTTTATCTCGAGGATCTCCTCAAGGGCTGCGGATGAGGTTGTTCTTCCTCTTCTTCTGAACTATCAGAGCTGCTAGAGCTCTCCTCATCATTAGGCCCAACATGGTCTCTCTGTTCAGTCTTCTCAGGGGTAGGAGGCAACTGAACAACATCTTTTTCCTTTTCTTTTTCATTTGGTTGTAGCACAATAGAAGAAGATGTTAGCTCTCTGAAAATAACATTTCTACTATACAACACCTTACTAGTCATGGGATCCCAAAGCTTGTATCCTTTCACACCAGCACTGTATCCGATGAAAATACTTTTAACAGTTTTGTTTTCCAACTTAGATCTTTTCTCCTTTGGAACATGTGCATAAGCTTCACAACCAAAAACACAAAGATGTCTAATTGAAGGCTTCTTACTAGACCACACCTCCATGGGTGTCTTACCAACAAGGGTTGATGTAGGAGATCTGTTAACCAGATAGCAAGCAGTGGCCACAGCTTCGGCCCAAAACCTTTGTTCTAAACCAGCTCCACTAAGCATACTCCTAGCCTTCTCCATCAGTGTCCTATTCATTCTCTCTGCAACTCCATTTTGCTGTGGGGTATAAGGAGTTGTCTTATGCCTCTCGATACCTCATTCTTTATAGAATTGTTCAAACTTTGCTGAGCAAAACTCACCAACATTGTCAGTTCTCACACACTTAATCTTCTTACTAGTCTGATTCTCTACAAGAGCTTTAAATTCCTTGAATCGACTAAAGACTTGTGTCTTACTTTTAAGGAAATAAATCCATGTTCTTCTACTATAATCATCTATGAAAGATACAAAAAATACAGACTTGGAGATTGAAGGAACTTTTACAGGACCAAATACATCAAAATGAATAAGATCCAAAACATCAGAAGATTTGTGAGAACTAGAGTAAAACTGAACACGATTTTATTTACCATAGACACAGTGTTCACAGAATTTGAACTCGAGATTGCAATCATTTAACCCCTCAATGAGATTTTTATTTTTCAGAGTTCTGAGACCCTTTTCACCAATGTGGCCAAATCTCATATGCCACAACATTGTCTTTTCTGCAGGAAGCTTACCTTCCAAAGTATTTGCACTACCATCGAAACCAATAGCCACATAATTCTTCACTACTTGTTCAGATGGTGAGGATGAAGAACTATTACATAGAGGAATACATGCATCTAGCTGAAATAAGGTACCTCTCCTAGTACCCCTTGCAAGCACTATCGATCCTCTTATCATCTTGCATCCTTCTTTCAAAAAAACAACTTGCACACCTACATCATTCAACATACTTACAGATAATAGGTTTCATGCCAAACCTGGAATGTGCATAACTCCATTGATTCCCTTTAATCATCCATCAGGAAATTTGATAGTGACCCTTCTGCATCCAACTATCTTTAGGTGAGAATCATCACCCAAGTACACCTTTCCACCATCGAACTCTTCATATTTTGAGAACTAGTTTCGATGAGAGGTCATGTGAAAAGATGCACCCAAGTCAACCAACCACACATCATCAGATGCATGGGCTGCCAAAGCTGCGATGAATGCATTGCCATCTTCTTGAGATCTTTCTGAAGCTGAATTTGAACCTTTCTTCTTCTTCTTCGGCTCTTTGCAGTCTTTACGGAAGTGCCCAGATTTATCACAGTTCCAACATTTTGCCTTGGACTTATTGGAGGTCTTTGACTTCCCACAAGATTTGGATCTACCCTTATTGTCAGACTTATTGTCATTTTTCTTCCCTCTTTCAGTGGATCTCCCACGAACAGCAAGGGCTTCTTTTTCCAAAATGGAAGCCTTTCTCCGCATCTCCTCTGATAGCAGCGAAGACACCACATCATCCATTTTAAAGGTGACTAAAGTGCTTTCGAGAGCCATCACAAGATGGTCCCATGAGTTTGGTAAAGAACACAAAAGTGTGTAGCAACGATCCTCGTCCTCTAACTTGACACCAGCTGATGTCAATTGTGTAGCTAGCAGATTAAATATATTTAAATGATCCGTTAAGGATCCACCTTCCTCCATTCATAGAGAGTACAATGTCTTCCTTAGGAACAACTTGTTCACCAGAGATTTGGCCTGATACACAACCGCAAGTCTTTCCCACAAACTATTTGTGGTTCTCTCATCTAGAACATTCAAAAGAACTGCATCGGTTAAACAAAGTCTTATGAGACCCTTAGCTTTACAGTCTTTGATATCCCATCTGCTTGAGCTATAGTTGCTGGTCTTGTAGCACTTGAAGTCACTTCCCATAGGTCACGATCTTCCAACATGTCTTCCATCTTGAGTTTCCACAACTTGAAATTAGTGCCATTAAATTTCTCCACCTCCATTCTTCCATATGATGAACTTGCCATCTCAATCTGCAAATAAGATTCAGAATGCTCTGCAAAAAACTCCCACTCAAACTTGAGATCAGCTCAAAAAACCCTACCCAACAACTAGGATCAAAAGTTGATCAAGCTCTGATACCACTTGTAAGGAAACTCAGGTGTGGAAACAACTTCCTACGCTAATCTCTATAGGAGAGTATTGTGCAAATTCTTATAAATCCTTACAATTTTAGATTCATTAACTACTTTAACAAAGAAATTGCAACCACATACCATGCATACAAAAAAATAGAGAATGACACAATGATATACCGTGGGGAAAACCTTTCGGTAAAAAACCCCCGCACTTCAAAACCTGCACAATGTATTATCTTCAACACAAAGATTACATTACACTTGCAATGCAAGTTCTTTCAAGAAATGAGAGACAAAGCCAACAAGACTTAAATTTTGTTATATCTCTCCCATAGGAGCAGCATCATATATATAGACTCCTCTGGACCCAAAAATAGGCACAACCACCAAGACCCATGCACAAAGCCACATGTACATAGTTGTTACATGCAATCCCAAGAATAGGCGTCCATCCCTAGAATAGACTATGATAGCTTGTCATAGAATCCGCCAAAGATAACGGCCACAAGAGAAGTGTAAGAGAATCTGTCATACCAACCTATTTTTGGCATATTCTCTTACACACACCAACCACTTCTTCTTGGGTGCCCAAATAGGCCCAAGTCATAAGATGCTCTTACACCTATCATAGCACATTCCTTAAATAGTTCTTACATGTCATAGGAATCCATCATGACCATTTTAGTCATGATCTCCTTACGCACAAGATGCCGACACATCAAGTGGAGTGACACATCAACATGCCAACTAGACATGTACACTCACACTTAATTACATTATTTGCAAAAAATACATTTACAAAACAAATAATAAGAATAGGAATTATCCAAGGTTGAGACACCTTATTCCTAACAGGGGGCTTTGTAGCTTGCATTGTGAGTTCACATATATTCTCTAGTGAACTTTATAAGATGTTTAGGGAGAGAAGCTAGGTTTATCCGTAAATATCAAAGAGTTCACTGATTTCACTGTGAGTTCACATATATTTTCCAGTGAACTTTATAATGCATACCATACCTTTGAACCCAAATATCTAAAGTAATTCAATGAAAAGTAAATCCTACTGAGTAAGTATATTGGGGGGCTTTGTAGATTCTTAGAAACCCATAAAACCTATAGAAACACAAAAGAATTATGTGATTTTAATTAGAATGGTTCCTTAGGGGATATTTTATGATTTTAATTATCATTTTTTCTCTCCTATGTGACTTAAATATTTTATGGAAGAAACACTAGCACAATTTGAGATTCTAGAAGTTAGGAGGAGCATTAAGAAATAAGTGAAGTTAGAGAAAACCTCAAAAATAATGAAGCAAGTATACAAGGGATTAGTCATGGACTCCAATTTGGAGAGTAGAGTCCATAGTATAATACACATTGATATTGGACACATTGACCTAGATGAAATTAGGGCAAGTTTTGAGAACCCACCCCGTGGTGATGAATACTATACGATGATGGGACTGCCAAGATTGGTAGAGGTAACCATTTTTCCAGTGCAGAGTGAAAGAGATAGGAAATATTAAGTATTTTAATTTATTTCCCATGGGATGATAGTTGACTACTATATTTGATAATGAGATGTGGGCTAGGTGTGGTGTGTGATTATGAGGTGGAACCAACTGAGTTTTCTATTGGGCCATTCAAGATAGTTGATTTTTTGCTTTCTATAATAGACTATGATGGATTGAATTACTATAGTTTGATGATTGGCCTTGCAAGTTTACCACAATGAAAGAGGTTCTAGTATAGCCTATAAACTGTTGGTGTGGATACCATTGATTTTGAATTTGCAAACATAGTCAAATGCACTTTTCATGGGGTCCACATGGAAATTAGAGTAGCGCAACATCAACATGGTGAAGTCACTCTTTGGGTCGGTATCTATGCACAAGATATTTTTCAAGGGCTATTGGTGATCAATGATGATCAAAGATGCACACCATGGGAAGTTTTGAACCTTAAAGGTGATAATAATCCCACTGTTACCTCTTACTCATCATATGAATCCATTTGAGCTCCTGTAAGTGGATTGAAGAGAGATCATTAGAAAAACTTAGTTTTCTACCGAATTGGTGACTTAGAGAAAGACATTTCTAGCCAAGGGAATAATAAAAAGTTTCATTTGGCCAATCTTTATGAATAAGGTGATGTTTTTTGAAAACTAAGACTTGAAAAATCATAGATTTTATCAATTTCAATACACTCCATTTTGGGTAGTAGATTGAGAGAATTTCAAGTAAGGCTAACTAGTTTTGATGTTGGTTAGATGTTTGAGCACCAAATGATTGTTATGGCTTATATTCAGCTTGCACTTATGTTTGGGAAAACAAATTATATTTTAGTTACAATTATTATGTGGGAGTGCAAGGTGTTGGTAATGAGAGCTAATGTTGACCTTCTTGAGTTAATTACTATTATGCCTTAAGTAGGTTTTTTCAAAGAGAAATTCTCTATAGAGTGGAATGAGTTTTTGTAGTATTTGATTTCTTTTCTTACAAGTGGTTTTTTGGAGGTCTCTTATGCTAGTACGCAACACTTGTGTTGGTACCCAATAGGACATGATTCGAATAGATGGATCTATAGATCTCTTAAGTTATCTCAAGACCATAATGATAATGTTCTAGTATCAATATCAAATGTGGAGTCATAGTAATAGCACTATTTGATACCAGGAGATAGTTGGGGGAAATAATGGTATTCAATGGGAACTCATTTAGTCACAAGGGCATATGTTTTTTTATAATCTAGAGTTCATATTAAAGGATTAAAATTTTGAAAATATTTTAGATGCCTTTTGTATTAAAATTTCCCATTGATAGACTTATGGGTTTTCTATTTAAATATTGTATTATCTCATTCTAGAGTCTCAAGGCCTTTATTGGTTTGGATTTCCCACATTATAAAGCAATCTGATCAATCCTATGGCTGTAACATTTGGGACATTTTTCTGCCAAAATTTTTCTTACCTCATCCTCATGTAGAACATATTTCAAAGTCTATTTTGAATTCCTTTTGTTTTCGATGTCATGCATAAGTGAGATGAGCGACAAGTACTTGTTTGTGTTGCATCCTATGTTTTACTGATTTCACACTTGCCAACCAATTTACAATTTTGCTATTAATAATATTTGGAGAATAAAATAAAAATATGCATTCATGACATTACTGTCAAAGAGAGTTTAGCAAACTTTCAACTGTGTTTTGATTCTTCTGATGGTATTTTGTACAGTCATGGGCACAAGTGCTTCAACCATGAAATATAAGCCTAAGACATGGCTTGAATAAGGTTGGGGTTCTATGCTAACCTCACTTATTGTAAACAAAAAATTCATGCATTTGATTTGACTTTACCACAAACTTGCACAATTTCAGATGTAGGCAAACACACTTTATAAACATATTTTTTAACAATCTTCAGGGTATCTCCCAATATATGGTTTATTGTTCCTAATAACTCTTTATTGGCCTGCAACAGTTTTCCTTCCACAACTAGGAAATGAACTGGTATTGAATACTTTGCATAAAATAAACTATCTTCTAATTTATTCCTGAAACTCCTCTACACAGTTTCCTTCACTCTACTCTAGCACCTTTGGTCTTCACCGAGACTCACTAGGCTAAGTGATCAGGTTAGCCAGGGAAAATCAGTGGATCTGAAGATGGGTACTTATAGTGAATCAACTATTGGAGGGTTGCAAATGACTTCTAAATCTTTGGTTCCAGTTTCCACCTAGGGCACGGTTATAGGTAATCCTTTATTCCCTTCATTAGATACACAGTGCATTTCTAATTTTAGGGCTTCTGCCTTGAAGCATTAAAACTGTCTCCCCAAGTTCTGAGCATTTAGATTCTTTGCATAAATTACCTTAACTTGTTCCCCATCCAACAACATTGGATTCATGTGGAGGAGACACAAGTTAAGGATTGAATTTCATAATCGATCCAATGGAAATATCCTTCCACATGGTCTGATAGGGAGTTGAAACCCACATAAAATGTAAACAACACTACCACAAGAAAACTTTAAAAGATGAACACATGAGTATGGATTTGTGGTGCATTACCCAAAATGTAAACATCTAATTCATGGTTGACTGTGTGTTAATGAAATACATAACCGAACAATCAAATTCTAGTCACAATGAGTACATGGTAACATTCAAACCCGCAATATATAATGTGAGTTTCTATTATAAAAAAAATTCCATATTGTTTCATAGTCGCCAATGCACGTTAAAACTACTCCACAGAGTTTTAACACTATGAACACATCAAATGGGGTTTGCAGTGGTATCAAACAATACACTCACCTCACTTCCTAACCTTAGGTGCTAGATATGGTAGGGTTTTTGTGCGCTGCAACCAACTCTTTATGATCTTCTGTTCCAGCTCTGTTCTAGCTAGTGCAGGGTTTGTTATGAAATGAAATGAGAATTGAAATGTTTTTTTTTAAAGTTATGTGCCCGTATTGGTCAAAATTTTGACCAACACAGGCATGGATTCAAATTATTTTTTTTTCCTTCTCTAATGCGACCAACTTAAACCTTTTCAATTAATGGTCGATAATTTTCATAGAAAAATGAGGTAAAATGTACTAGTGGAATGAGAGGGATAATTTGTAAGGTATTTGTTCTAAATTTTAGGAGTGTTGGATTTGGTTTTTCTATTGATGTATATTATTGACGACTCTGTGCCCTGGAATAAGACACTAGTCTATTCTCTGGAAGCATTTCTGCAACATCAAACAAACTATAAATGATAAAATGTTTGAATCAAAATAAGTAATATTTATACTAAGTGATATAATCAATTTTTTGATTCCTTTCAAGAAGTGAATCTATAGGTATACCTGCCTGAGCATTCAAGGGTCAAAGTGTAGGAGGATCATTCTTTTGATCCTTATTAATTGGTCCTTTTCCTTGATAGATTTAGAGTGGGTTGTAAGAGTAAGTGACATTAGTTTGTCAGTTATATTGTAAATTTGCAAGTGGAAAGAAAAGGAACCAACAACGTCTCCAAACTTCCATGTGTAACCTAGTGGATATGAAAACACTCTTGATAACTTGGCCGCTATGTCTATGAGACATCCCATAGGTTGTGTACATGTCATATACTCAAAGGAACATACCTATAGGAGAGTGCACATAGTCAAGCTATGTCTCTGATACCTGACAAACTTCTAAAGCTCGTAATAGAGATGTGCAAGCATACTCTATCCTCATGCATACACTATAGAATATATCTCTAGGTGTTGAACCACATGTGTAAGAGGAGTGAAAAAGTTAGTACCCTTTGTATTGGGCATCACTGCTATGGCCATGGTACAAAGTATAAGTCATCTAAGGAATGAAGTCCACCCTAGTAAGATAACCTTAAAGCTCACCTGATTGGGTCTCTCTTTGCCTCTGTATGGTAGACCCATACAAAAATACAAATCTCTCTTGATCTCCTCTCGAGAACGGTTGGCCTGATGTCTAACCCTCGGTCCATAGACTGGAAAGTTTAGGATATATTACACTTCATCTAGTGTCACTATCATCTCTTCAACTGGTAGATGGAATGAACATGTGTCCTCATCCCATCTCTCCATCAATGCCAAAAGCATGGCCCTATCAAATTAGATGTGGGGAAGTTGAGCTATCCAATAGTGCCTGGTGTCTCTCATCACATGTATACCTTCTACATCTAGCTCTCCTATGTGCTCCCAAATGTATATCATAATGTTTGACATATAATGCTCCCTCATCACCAATAGCTCTTGCAATGGAAACATGAAAAAGGTTCAAATTAGTACTCGGAAATCATACAACAAATTTTGACTAAAAACTATGTAATTTGACCTATCTAGGGAACATGTCAACTTCTCAGAAAAAAGTTGACTTTCTAGGAATAGGTTGACTTGCTCCCTAAGGAATAGGTCAATTTCCATGGAACAAGTCAACTTCCTAACCTAGAAAGCAAAAACAACTTCCTACAACATGTACAATAGTTTCCTACATCTACAAAAGTTAGTAAAATAGAAGGAAAATGAATGGAAACAAGCAATAGACATCGAGATATACGCCCTTTAGCTTTGTGCTCTCTGCCATTGCCAGTTGGAGAATCTCCATCCATGTCGGTGATAGTTACTCTAACATCGACATCTTTCTTTTTCTTCTTGATTCACCTTAAAGAAACTATTCAAAATGAACCCCTACAAAGGTAACTTTTCTTTATATATGCTATTAATTAGGTTACTTTCTAAATTTTGATTTACGATGTTAGCTTGTTTTGTTTCTCTTTTGATCATACCTTGAGATCGGTAGCTCTGATTCACACACTGTTACAGGTGCCAAAATTGTGATTCAGTTAACTTGTTATCCAAATGCCTTTGAAAACATTTAGGAGTCATATTGAATGGATTTGAAGGCTATTTGTCTTCACCTATCTTATTTTGTTCGCAGTGGTAAACATGATACCCTTTTTCACCTTTTTACATATAAGCAAGCTAAAACAAGGGGGCATATAGCTATCCATGAACTTCATCAATTTTCTCTAGTAAGACCCAAGTTTTTTTAATTATCACCAACCTATGGTTTTGTAGGATGCGGTGACTAATTTTTTCTTACTAGAATCACGCATGAGGACTTAGTCGTATCCTTTTTAGGTATATATGCTTTTCTTATTTTAGCTTGCATATAAATGTAGTGTCATATACCGCTAAAGAGGGGGATAAATGTACCATCTTAAATTGGATGTACTTCAATTTATGACCTTTTAGCTCCTCTTTAGTATGTTTTGCATTGCACAATTGTACTTTGAGAACACACCCTTTCCCTTTCTCTCTCTCTCCTAGGTGAAATTGAGGTAGGACCTAACACTTCCTCCTTGATTTCTCTATTTTTCATTCATAGGTCAAGGTGGGATCTAATTTCTAGGCAACCTCCTCTTTATAGGCCCCATTTTCCTAAATTTAACTTCAGATTATCAAACCCTGATACATATTACACCT
This sequence comes from Chamaecyparis obtusa, assembly GCA_027943335.1. Taxonomy (NCBI): domain Eukaryota; kingdom Viridiplantae; phylum Streptophyta; class Pinopsida; order Cupressales; family Cupressaceae; genus Chamaecyparis; species Chamaecyparis obtusa. The sequence goes on along the minus strand of BSBK01007165.1, from coordinate 25,197 downwards.
AGAATCCCTGCAGATTTGGAAGCTAGGTTATAAACCCAAGAGCCTAGCAGCTCGGGGAAAAGGTTGAAAAAATTGACCTATTCCCAGATGGTTGGGTATTGTTGGGCCTAAACCTATTTTTAAAGTTCTGGTAATTCCTGCTCATTATAGTTGGCTCCTGTGGGGGTAATTTTAGAAATTCACTATAAAATGACACTTAGAGGCTTATTTTTCAACAAGGATTACATAACTATGAATGATTGAAGTAAGGTACAAGCATGTGTGGACACCCCAATCTAACATAGAGAAATTTCAAGGTGGAAACTAAGGGCTAGATATTGTTCTTTCATTACAAAGTGAGGACTTCATCAATAATTCAATCATTCAAGAAATTATATATCATCATGGAGATGCAAGGGGATCATGAAGATGGTTAGAGTACTTTAGCCTTGGGGGATTGGTATGATTCTATGCTATGTTTAGATCTAATCTTTGTCTCTCCATATCTCACACATTCATACATACACATACATGCTAGGGTTTCACTTGTAGAATAGATTCTTAGCATTTTTAGCTCTTTTACATTCTAGATCTATAATCTAGGATTTACGAGCACTGCATACACACACAATTTTTTTCTAAATGAATATTCATGGAGGTGGAAATCACCAAAATGGGGAGTTGACTAAGGAAAAAACCTTTATAGCCACCCACACACAAACATTCTGTCACATATTTGTAGGTTATAGGTGGGACAATTACAAATTTGGAGTTTACAGATTGAGAGCTATCATGAGAACCTAGGCCAACTTCAGAAAAGTGCCTCAAGAACATCATGACTTAGGTCAACCTATTTTAGAACATGGTGACATGGTTCACCTGTTCTTGGTAGCTTAAGATTTTTCAGCATTTTCTAGGTTTTTAGCCATGATCGGGGATCTACAGTAAAAAATTTAGCTATAGGTTTAGATCTACTATTTTTAGAACATAAAAGCACATTCCATCACATACTTCGAGGTAAGTACCCTATAATTTTCTTTATCTATTAGGATAGATCTATTTCTATATCTTAATTGGGTTGATTGCATTTACTTGATTCATAGGTTCATCTTACACTTCTTTCTTAATCAATTGTTTCAATTTTGTCATATTCATTACATATCTATAATCAAATTACATTGCATGAAAGAGACCTTGCTAGTATACTTCCTTAATATAACTTGATTTAGCATTTTCATCTCCTGTCACCTTTGGGTTTTGCTAATCTAACCTAGGTCATATTGAGAGTTATGCTCAGAAGCCCCTCTTTCTCTTGTATTGAATGACTTAGGGAGAAAGTGTTAAACTTGATATACCTAGTTTGTATTGTTAGCCTCATTGATGTCATTTCCCCTAAACAATGAAAATGTAATATGGAAACTCTAGATATAAAAAATGTAATAAAAATGCATATGAAGAGTGGATTCTATGAGAAAAATAGTATGATAACACTACATATGAAAGATGGATAAAATGCTCAACAAGAGGCTCCTATTTATATGATTTGGAGGTAAATGGATGGTTGAGATTAAAAATGAGATGAAGGGCTAGGATGTTGAGGATCAATGAGGTGGATGCCAAGTGGAAGACACATGGATGAAAAAAAGAAAGGTAGTTGGTCATGTAAAGGGGATGAGTTTCTCACACATGTGTGAGAAGCCTTTGAAAGTGATAGCTCATTTAAGTGAGGAGACAAAGTGAAGAGTGGAGGTGGCTCATGATGTCTCACACATGTGTGAGAAAATCCTAAAGAAAAAAGAGGGGACATTCATGTAAGAGTGTAGGTGGTTATACAAGGAAGGTGGTTAGCCACCTTGGGAAGGGTTTCTCACACATTTATGAGAAACATTAGGAGACTAATTAACATGTAGGAATTAAAAAATAGCTTAATTAATCTAGGATTAATCATAGGAGTAGGTTTAGAGGTGATGGTGATGGATGTAGGTTAGGGATTTATGCTAGGCTTTAGACTTAATTAATCAAGAATAATTAAATCAAGGATTAGGATTTGAGGGGATATTTAAATAAAGGTGTGGAAATGGGGTTAGACGTATTTAATTAAAATAAAAATATTAGGGATTAGAGAAGAAATTAAATATAATTGATTAAACAAGGTTTATTAATTATATAGAATAAAAAGAGATAATATAATTAATTAATTACCATTAATTATATACTAAGTTAAATTAATTAAATAATATTTAATTAATTAAAGGGTTAAGTAGCATAGAACTGGAAGGGACATTTTTAGATGTCTACACTACTAACCTTAAGCCATTTTGGAAGAATAGAGACAAAATATGCCACCTAGAGATTCATAGAGAGCCACCAAAATTCCACATTTTGTTAATTGATGCTAAAATAGACCACCAACCTGTGACTAAACACTTGATTCCTCTCTTGACATTCAAGTCACAAAAGCACAAGCCACTATTGTATAGTTATTACAACATGCATCATGAGCAAGGCTAGCTACCACCTCCTCAAAAGCTATGCCATCATTCAATTCCATTAGTATTCCATCCTCCTCTATATATACCTTCACCCACCCTTTAATAAGAAGGTGATACTATGCCCCATTCCATCCCAACATGCTTTTAATTGATCAATTTGGAGTGTAAACAATAAGGAATTTACTCACCTCCACACCTTGGCCAAGTGACATGTAGTAGTTTTGTAAGAGTGGAGTGAGAAAGGTTTCATCCACATTGTCCAATGCCATGTCAATTTCACCTAAAAAAATATGCTTGAAGATCATTTGATAGAGCCATTTTTCTTTACCCTTTGATAGCCCCATATATAGTAGCTTAGCTAGAAACATAGCCATGAAATTGGTGTTCACATTTTAGTAATGATATGAATTTAATGACTCCTCTCCCAACACTTTTTAAACTACACGTAGGACCAAAGGGTGGCCCTACTCAAGGACAAACATCAATATCTTGTCAATGAAGTCCCCTAGGAATGACATTTGTCTCTTGGTTGATTCCAATAGAATAGGCATGTACATCATTGTCAACTTCTTCAAACTATTGAAAGTGTAAGAAATAATATGAGTTATTTATCACTGCCATTGTCTATAAATAGTTTCTTGCTAGAGAGCATCATGATGGAGCCATCTTATGCACTAAAGGGATATCTATCTAGCACATCATCCCAAATATTTTGTGTACCATTAGAGATTGTTAGTGCAGTAATATTTTAATTTACACTTTACTTAAGATTATTTAGGATAATGAATACATAGTAGTTTTCATATTAGATGCTTAGGAGTTTGCACCTTTAATAGCACACAATGTAGGAGAAATTTGACTTTAGGTGGTGATAGTTGTTATCACATTCCATTTTATATGTGAGATCCACCTTTAGTATACATATCACATTATCATCCTCAACTTGTTGCACATACTTCATTTCATAATGAAGGATGATCCACCTTTGTTGGACATGTGATTCCACCTCATGCGGGTGATAACTTATCAAATCCTTAACACAGTCTCTTATTTCCTTGCCTATGTAAGTAGGAACTTCTACATTATATATGAATTGAGTTTAGTTAACTCATTCATTATTATTGAATTTATTTAATTCATTGATCCAATTGATCATATTATTTCTCTCTCTCTCTCTCTCTCTCTCTCTCTCATTTTATTCATTGGGCTTCTAGATTTTAGCACATTCTTTCATTGCATCAAAGTAATTCTTACATGATATCAAAGCCATTGGAGCATCCATTGCATAAAGTTTTGAAGAGACCTTGATTTTTTCATTAGAGGTCTTGAATCAGATCTATAGAATAGCATTTTGTGGGAGTATCTAGAGAAATATCTAATCATACCATTACATTCATGAGGCTGTTCTCATGAATTTTGACTATAAATTTGCCTATTTTGGGAAAAAGTAAAATCTAAAACATTTTCTTTTGCAAATTAGACCATACGACCCAATTTGTAAAGTGACGGTGCGATTTCAAAAAAACAATTATTATTCTATATTTTTCATATTTTTTTGTTATCCTATTGCTATTTTATTTTCTATCAAAATTTGTTTTCGGGGTTTTACCCCCGAACCCCTAGTATTTGTCAGTATAATTTGCAAGTCTTATGGAGAATAACCAAATCTCTACATTTTGTAGAGAATAGCCAAATCTGTATAGTTTACACATCATTCTATAATGAAAATCACTACCAACTAGTCTTCATAAACATACAACAGATTTCAATTTGTATTACTTCCATTAAATTTTGAATTTACAACACAAAGGAGTTTAGGCACCCACCAATGTGGGACTAAATCTGTAGTGTTGCTAAAAATTCTATCAAAAACATATTGACGAGGACATCCTCACTAGTGGTAACAACACATAGGTTTGAAAGATTCCACATTGACCATAAATGAGACCACACGTTTAACATAATTACAACTGCTACATGTGATCCACATGGTTCACTACCTACTGTAGATAGATTTGCATATAGACCTTACAAATTCAGCCTCCTTTGTGCATGTGGGACAAGTCCCAAGATATTTATAAAATTCTTTGGCAAGTTTCAAACCCAAGTCAACCTTCAATGATCAATCGACCCTTAATAGATATACATAATAAATATAGATCACCAAATGTCACCATGTGGCAAGCCAAGAATAACCACATAAGTCACAATCTTTTTTGGATCACCTACAACTTAGGTCTATGAAGACTCTTAATTTTCATGTGAGCATTGCTCTATATAAATATTAAACTTTCCCTTCACCCTATGCATGTGGGATAATTTTTTTTGGCACCCCCCCTCATAGATTGTGTTTTTTAGTCTGGAAGGCCCAATCTTCAAACAACTATAACTTGGTCATATGAGGTCATATTTCAGTGCATTTTTTTTTTGGATTTGGGGTATCTTCTTGTTCTCTTCTTAAATCTAGAAATCATTTTTATTTTATTTTGATGCACATATTATTTAGAAAATTCATTTTTCCATAATTGTAGCTGAGTAATCCTTATTTCTATAACTTTGGAGGCTTTGTTTGGGCTAATACAAACACATTTTCAGGTGTCATTTTTTTAAAGTGTATAATTTTTGTCTTCTTTTTAGATCCACTATCAGTTTATAGCATTATTTTATAAAAAATATTACTTTTAGATCTAGGTCTTTTTTTGGCCATTTATGATAATTGTAATGCAATAATTTTAGTTGGATCCTTAGCCATATTTATTTGAGTATGATTTGGCCTTAATAAGGAAATTATAAACATCAAAATTAGAATCCCATTTAGCTCTTGTTTGACAAGTGGAAATTGTACATGCACTATATATAAATTGCCAAAATCATCTTTTTTTTTTCTTTTCTTTTTCTTTTTTTTTTTTGGGGGGGGGGGGGGGGGTTTCTTTTCATTGTGGGGGTGTAATGATTTGTTGATCTCATTTTGTAATGTGGGAAGTACATGATGGATGCAATCATGGGTATTTCAATACATCTTATTGTAATAAATTTTATTGGTCGTAATTATTCATCATGGGAAAAAAGAATCATCACAAATTATAAATGGATTAATCTCTTTCCTCATCTTTACATTCTCAGTCCCGAGCCAAAGTCATGGTGGAATCAAGAAATTTTGGAAAATTGGAATGATCATATAAGATTTTTGATTTATGATAACATCAATTCATTTCTCTTCTATTCAATTTATCCCATGATCAAATGTAGTGAGTACCCATACACAATTTGGACCGTTATTTGGGAGTTTTTAGGAGATCCACATGTTCCACCATTCCTAGATGATCCTGTTGCTAATTGTATCACTCCACTTGATGATGGAGATCATGTTGAAAATCTACTATGGGAAAGTGATATACTGAGAGGGGGGGAATCAAATATCTACTATTATCACCTTTTTGACATAAATTCACTTGCATAGCATAAACATCAAAATCAATACTGTAACAAATCTAACAATCTAATCTTCATCTATGAAAATAAAACATAACACAAAGATTTTGGTTACCCAGAAACCCTTGAAAGGTAAAACTGGGGTGGGGATGACACCCACAAATCTTCACTACTGCAGTATTAAAGTTTGCCTATTAGGGCTACAATGTTTGATCATAAACTAATGATCTACCCTGTGAGAGGTCTTCCCTGGTAAGAGCTTTAAGACTTATACAATCTACCTTGTAAAAGGATTTGAACTTACAATAAAGTAAGAACTAGGTTAAGAGATTTACTTAGGCCTGTTAGGACCACTCTGTAAAGAGATTCTCCCTAATTCACCTGTTAGAATGACTTAGTACCTGATCCTTCAGTTTGCACTATGATGCTGATAATAGATCTTCTCCTTCCAATATGGATTTGATCTCCTCTATCAAATATATTTATGTTCTGTCCTTCACTACTTTGTTCGGTCACTAATCTATGCCTCTGATAATAAAAACACTTCTCTATTCTGCATGTATGAAATCTCCTTCATACTCATACTTTTCAAACTACATTTGAGGGTTCGAATCTCATCTTATATAGAAAAAAAATCAACTCCACAAATCAAGATCAATGATATAGATTGTCTACTTATGTTGCTTAAGCATTCCCTAATTTTGATTGGTTACATGAATTACATAAGGATCAATGATTACAAATCTAAAGCATAATCACCTCCATGATTTCCTCAACAAATAATAAATGTAGTGTAGATGTCAACCAAAATGGTTTACCTAAGTGTTTGTGCCATTACAAACACATATATCAAATCTGGCTTACTCGACATATGAAGTCTCTGGCACTTGGCATTGACTTTTCTTCATTTATTGGTGCTTGACACTAACATATCTACACAACTCGACATAAACTACTCAGTTATTACTGAAGTACTCGATGACCTCTGACTTGCTCGACAATAACTACTGCATGGTAAATGTACAATATACAATTCTACACATAACTCGGCCTATACATGATGACTCGGTTGTAGTGATGATTGACCAACATTGCCTAGAAAATGACTAAGTGTAAGACACTAATAGACAACAAAACTTAGGGATCAACAAATAATGTTCCATTTGATGATGCTACCTTAAGGAAGATATCTAGGTGGATTTATGATCCAAAAGCTCCACTTTAAGCTCCTAATTATTTAGTTAAGATCACACATTCATCTCTTGTTGGTGATTCCAGTGAATCATTAGAAGAGATATCTATTTTGCTTCCTAATTGGGTTCCTATTTTCCAGATATTGGCTCATTATTTTTGGAGTCTCACATTTTAGATTTGGGAGACATACTTGAGGGGGTTTATCTTCTCTTTGATGACAACTTCATCACAGTTGGAGAATATTCTTCACCTTTTTTGGAGATTGACATTCATGAGTGTCTTCCTTCACTTGATATGTCACATTGCTTGGTTCAGTTTGATCATCATTATGTAAAAAATTATTTGAGCTTGGAGAATCCCATTCAGTTTTCAAAGGCTTTAATATTTGATGATAGTTGTGGAAATAATTTTGTCACTTTATATTTGTCTTTGGAGCTTGTTCATGACTAGTTTCCATTGGTTCCTTTATTGTCACCTTCTATCTTGATTGGGAATATTTATAATTAGTTAATGACATCTTCAACATCCAAGGACATGGAGAAACATGAGCAAAATTTAGAGACATAATTATCATACTTTATTTGGATTATACTTCCTAAT